>WOGR01001674.1:0-19269 GCA_015342045.1 Leptinotarsa lineolata | reverse complement strand
TATATAGAATTATCAATTTAAACCGCAGACTGAAAATAGCTCTGCATAATGTTCCAGGTACTAGATTATACAATATCCCAAATATCGGATTTGGAATATAAAATATAATCTATTTACACAAATTGAACTGAAAGAGTGATATGCAGTTCTGATTGTCCTCAAAGCTGATTCTACAGGCTTAGTTCAGATTTTCAGTTTTATTCTATTGGTGATAGGCGTGGCTTTGTTTCTAGGGATTGAAATAAATAACCTGATACGATAGCCAATTGAGTGCAGTAGCTAAACTCCTATCACCTTTCTATATGATCCATAATAATAGTCGGTATAAGTCGGTATCACTCCAGGCGATAATTTCTTATGTAGTCATGAAGCCAGGTACGTATACTGACTTCTTTTCATAGTCACAATGTAGACCGCTTCATAGTTACAAGAAATCATGGAAATCCTTGGTGTTGTTGAAGGCGCTCTGGTGTTCTCAACTGACAATAGACTCTCAGAATATCAATTTGACATTGTTTCTCTAAAACTTTTTTGATCTGGCCGTAATATTTTTCACATATGTCAGGAAAACTTTTCTATTCACAGGAAAATTTTAAGTTGCCTTGGCACTTTCTTTTCTGGGTTGTATTGTACACCTTATCCCATTGAAAGCATTTTTCGAATGATTTAGTGTTTCGGGGGGGCTCACAGGTTTACAGAAGTATCGAACCCTTCCAACTGGGGTTTACATTACCCCCTTCTTTATTGTGCCTGGTAGTTGGAATTCTCACACCTCATACCTGAATGAGTGACTTGGTATGTCTGCCTTATACTTGAGGGGGTGAGTTTCCTGTACCCAATGTACGTCTGCTCAGAAGTTCACCCAAGAAGTCGACAATTTCATCCATATACTCGAGATTAGATGAGGAAATGAGACATTAGGATACTAATGCACACAAGGGTCTTTGAATAAGAACTCCAACCACCTTCCATGAGAAATGTTTTCAATGGAAAAGAGAATTCCAAGGCATCTTCATGTTGGCTTGTCAATGAAGAAGATTTCATGCAATATGTGAATAATTTTACTGATCCAGTCAGGAGAGTTCTGAAAAAAACAACTTGAAATCGATAATCTGGTTAACGCTAATCATTACAAAGAGTTCAAGGTCAATCAAGGATCCCAGAAGGCTTTAAGCCTCATCGTAGGTTCACCGGATCACTTGGACCTGTCTTTATTAGAACAATGAAGAAAAGTGTAATGAAAGTACCTGGCTCTCTGAACACAAGCGAAATTGTCGCCTGGAACATATCAATCAATCAGCATAGCGAAACGAAAACTTGGAGGAGTTACCCACGTTTGTAGACTGCAAACTCAGAAAAGCGCTAGAAATTCAGGAACACGTAACAAAATTCATTCGAAAGGAAGAGAGAATTTACAATCATAAAATCTGGCTAGCTGCACTCAATTGCTATTGTATCAGGTCCTCTATTTAAATCAATGAAAATTAATCCATCGCAGAACCAAACCAATTATTCAGTATCTATTTGGAGGGACACCAGGACTCGATTGTCAAACTTGAAAAATAGCTTTGACACAGAAGCCATGTCGTTTTATTTCCATTACTTTTTAGATTTATTTCGAATACACGAATTTATGACACATGCGTAAAGATCCACTGATCCCACTATATGTATTTGTTCAAATGTTGTGTTTAGCAAATTACTATATTCATTTTACCTCTACGGCGAAAGCAAGTCGTTTTTTCTCTCCTCCGGACAAGGCTTTATTTTCATCAATACCTCCTATTCTACTATTTATGCAACTCGACAAGCCAAGTTGTTTGAGCAGGTCGGATATTTTTCTTTTTTTCTCCGAACTTTTGATCCGCCTGTCTAGCTTAAGGTTAGCCTGAAAACGACATAAAATTGAGCTCAGTAGGACAATTAACCAATAAATGAATGGATGTAAGTATTACTAAATTCATCGTTTTCATTATGTTGGGATACCACTTCATTAAAATCATACAAGCTGAAATATTTTATTTTATAATTAAAGATTTCTGATTTTGATAACCATGTTCATTATTATTACAAAATGATAGTAACACTATAGTTATAGACATTGAATAAATACAGTATCTGATTATTTTCAAGTTATTTTAAGTGTTCTCATTTTTTCAGCATTGAAAAAAAATTATCTGAAGTTACTGACACCGATCAAATGAGTATAAATTACCTCTCCTCATCTATTATGCCCAGTATCTGACATGTGAGTGAAAATTTCAACCGCTGAGATTTGAATTCGGAATGACCAGGCGGAACACAGATATGAGTACTAAAACCATAAGTTGATGAAGGAGCCAAATAAATCATAATTTCAAAATTTGTATCACTTTTTAAAACTTCAGGAATGAATCAAGATGTCTATGGTGTATGAAATGTAGAAAACTAAAAAGACGAAAAGATGAATGAACATATAAGATAATTAGTAGATATAAAAAATTCAAATCTACCAGATGTAAAAATTTATTTGGAAATTTGATTCAAAATGGAGTACAGACATTTGAATTCAACTCCCAACTACCCGTATTGAGTGTCTGACATTTGGAACTTCATTTTGAACTTTGAATGAAGTCAATATCAAAAAATGTCTCTTAAACAATGCAATCAACTCCTCACCTACGTACGAACAAATACGATATGTTGCCTTTTATGTTTCGTGATTTGGCAACCCTGGTGTTGCAATCTGGCAACTGATAGCTCTATCGTAAAGTTGAACATTTTTGAGGTTATACGTATTCAGAACAGTTTGACATACGAGCGCTATTTGTGTTGTTTAAAGTAACTTAAAAGATTCATCTCGGCCCAAAAATGGAATGAATTGAATCGTGAACATTTCAGTGCGATTTTTTTTTTTACAACTTTCAACGTGGATCAACTCAGCAACAGTGCATAGATAAACTTAATTCAATTTTTGGCGATGAAGTTCACAACCATTTGTTTGCCAGTTGTCTTCCAAGAAATCAGGAAAACCAACCGCCAAAGACGGATAGACGGATCACTCTTCACCACGACAATGCATGTTTTGGAGATACCTCAATCAGAGTGGCAAAAGTGCTTCGACAATTGGTTTAAACGAATGCAAAAGTGTATAGATCTTCATGGAAATATTTTGAAAAACAATAAAGTGATTGTTGATGATTAATATTTGTTTTTTTTCTTCAATCCCGAAATATAAAATCGTAATGTGCACACATATACGGCATACCAAACTGTAGCGTTTCATTTTCAATAAAAATTAATAGGATTATTTTGAAAATGTGTATTTTTCCATTGTCAAATAATAATTCCACCGTTTCTGTCTGATATTTGGTGAATCAACACTCGATTTTTTCAAATGGAATACTCTATATTTATATCATACCATTATATTCATGTGTTCCCTGACAGTAAGGCAGGGTACAAATATGTCATCTTGATGCATGTAACCGCTCAAAAATTTCATGTAATCTCCTATTGGTCTTCCGTTTATTACAATGTCTCCTTCAACATCAATTCCACCTAGAAGAAAGATATTATTTTACATATCATCAATGTACAATGAAGGGTTTTGAAGTTGACTTGCCTCGCGTCCTATAGGCCAATGCCGACATCAATGTACTTTTACCGGCTCCGCTAAAACAGATCAGTTCAAATTTCAACTGATTATTGTCTTGAATACAAAGACTCAAAATTGAAACGCAATTACTGGTTATCAAATTTTTTCAGTCATATATGGGATTTGTATGGATTTTGTTCAAGGAAAAATAACTTTTATGATCAGAATCAAAAATACAATAATTGGTTGAGTTAATTTTTTATTTCTACTTTTTCAATCAATTCTTATGTATTTCATTAAGTCTTTTTACGTTCACTCTCAAATATTTCTTGAGTGCATTCTACGTCACATGTACAAAGTTGGTTTTTTTCATAATGTAGAAATACTTTTCAAGAAATAAACAACAGTTGAAAGAACATAGTTGAACTTTTCCTTCATCTTGATCAACTTTCTCCAATAACAACTTTTGATATTTTCATAAATAAATTTTTCTTTGTTCCCGAGCAAAATTCTTATTTTTAACAAATCTTGAATACGACTGAAATTATTTGATAACTGGTGGTCCATTTTAGGATTCAGAGCTTGTAGAACTTTTTATGAAGAATAATGATCGTTTCCTGAAATCAATAATAGAAATGTTTCCCATATGATTCAAACTTACTGAGACACTTGACTGTATAGTACATTCGAAGCAAATTCGAATAGCATGAAAACTAAATAGTTACCGAACGTCGGCAATTTCTTCGTATGGCATAGGCGGCGTGGTATTCGTAGGAGGTCTAACCATTATTCTTATGTGGGAGGCTTTATACAGTGAGGTCCTAAAGTAACGGATAAACTAATTTACAGAATATGAAGATATTTCAAAAAAATCCTCGGATAGGTCAATTTTCTTTTCCGATAGGTCAAATTTTAAATCACACCTGAAGTATATAGGGTTATCCGCCTTTGAGTGAAAATTACTTTGATGATGTTTTTAAATGGAATTCCCAGTATATTTTTCTATATTTGATGATGATCTAGGGATCATCATTATGAATCCAGTGATACCAGATTGATTGGATTATGTCAAACTGCTACGGAGATAATAGCAAAAAACTTTCTGCTATGTCTAATGAGCATGACTGAGACTACACACGATTCGAAAGGTTGAAAGTCTCTGTCGCACTCATTGGGCATATGGAGAAGTTTTTTGCCCATATCTCCGCAGCCGTTGGACATAATTCCATCAAATCTGGTATCACTGGATTTGTAATGACGACCTCTAACCAAATGTAGGAAAAAAATACTGGGTGTCCAGAGTCATTTTTACTCAAAGGCAGATAGTCCTATACATTTTGGGTGGGATTCAAAATTTTTTCCATCGAAAATGAAAATCGACCTATTCGAGGATATTTTCGAATTATCTTCAAATTCAGAAAAAATAATTTATCCGTTACTTTAGGACCGCATTATATGGTATCAACCAGTTAATTCATCAGACCCCGGTCTTTCATTTAGCTGTTCAGATTAACTTTGTATAGATTTTATATTTGCATAAGCATGCAAACTTTCAAATTTCAAAAGTTTCAATCATTTGAATTGGGATCAGAAAATGAAGACTCAAATATTCTCTAAAAGTTTATGATATAAATCATATCGATTAAAAAAATATTCACCTAGATCCCATAAGAGCTACCAAACTTCCAGCTTTCACAGCACCGCTAACTGAAAAATAAAAAAAGGGTTAATTATGAGCTATTGAGAAATAATCAAAAATTGAGAATGGTTGTTTTCCACGTACCATCGGAATGTGATCATGTGATCGAAATGAAGATTCTGGTATGTATATATGGAAATGCACACAATGTGCATTTCCATATGAGAAATGAATCCTTATGTTGAGAATGTGATTGATGTACACTTTTAATCTTTGAACGAATAAAAATGTGTTCTTGAGAAAAAATTTGTATGGGCATAATTTGAAATTACTAACCTGATTTGTGAACAAAAATTCATTCCATTCACACTAACCAAATTCGCGGAATACTTGAAATATAATTTTCTGATATGTTTGAATTTTACATGCATTTCGAGTTGATTCCTTCCAGAAGATACTATAATTGAAACAATAAATTTTCTGATTGATTTGGTCATTACTTGATGAAGCTTCATAGTAATTTCATAAACTACACCACAAATTTTGATTGAAAAATAAATATATCTTAAATTAAGTTTGTGGAGATCAGATCGTAAGGTGTAGTTTATGAAAAATTAAACAATAACGTTTGAATTCACGAAAGGAGAAGAACATTTCACAAATGAAAGCAGCTATAAAATCTCTTTTCATGAAAACTTAGTGAACGAGTACTAGACAAGACTAGTCTTGGATATCCTGTTTTAGAAAAATCAGTTTTGAATGGTGTGAATTTCTTTTCCTTAGAGTATAATCCAGGAGATGGTGATACTATTCCAGAGCTGCCCAGAGCGTCTTCTGGGTGGTGGATGCAGTTAGTATCTTGCAGCCATGAAACAGTATCTTTCTGAAATGCGCCACAGGATTGCCACTTATAAAGCGAGACATTTGCAAACCGAATCAGGTTGTCAGCATGAAGCAAAGTCCCACTCTTTCCAGCTGACACCAAATAATGAAGTCAGCTTCGTTAACAAGCTGAATTTATTTGGGTGAGTTTCAATAAGTTTGAGCCAGAATAAACCCGGTCGGATTGCATTGGATTGTTGAATAGACCAACTCACTCAGGTCTCATCTACCAACTTACCTACCTGAATGGGTTAGATTACTATTATTTGTATGATTATTTGAAATTATTGGATCTTGTACGAGTTATCAAGATTATGATTCATTGGAGAAAATATAAATTGTCAAATAATCTCATAATTCGGGGTAAGACTTCAAAATTACATCAGGAATTGAATGCAGTACCTGGGGAAACCAAATCAGTTACAGATACTTCAACAACATCAATGACAATAACTCTAGTTATTTCAAGAACTGAAAAACGTTGGAATTTCTTCAATAGTAGGGCGATAATCAAAGGCCTATGTTCTCAATCATCTGTTTTTCCTAATAGTCTGTTTTTTCTGCGAATCCTGCGAAAAACCACATAATGAAAAAATGATATGAACTTTCACTCAAGAAAGCAAGGTATGATTTAACAATAGTCGATGTTCCTTGAAAGGATAACTGGGATCCATCTTTGGGTGTTAAGGGTGATGTACGACTAGAAGAAACCCCTTTTGATTCAAACCTAGAAGTTTTATGATCAATTACAATATCTACAGAAATTATTCATTTTGAAAAATAGATTCTCGATTTCTTTGATCCTTCATTCGTGGGTTTTGATGAAATTTCGAAATGTGACACAATAAAGATAGTTACTTACTTGAACTCTCAACAGAAATTGTTTTACTCAAAGGGTTCACATGTGTAGTGTTATACAGTTTGTTCAAGATACGGATAGCCAATGTTGGAAAATGGAAAACCAAATCGGTTAAATTAGGAAAATGTCACTCATTATAGAGCTTGTTTGAATAACGATTCAAAATGTGTAAAATTCTGATTATGTTTGAATAAGTCTCTGTAGTGGTCGTCAAAGTGATTAATTCATTCTAAATGAATCTTTTTTCGGTCAATATAGAAAAGTAAAATTAGTCATGGTTTCTCTGAGATGAGACGACGGACTAAAAATCTATGATACTCATTCTGAACAGATTGAAAATGGTAATGAGGAAGTATTTTCGTCCTTGAATAATGCCAGAAAAAATTCAAACCAAATTGGCTTTTCGAACATCTCCGGAACTGATAGGAATGGGCGATTTTTCCTAACTCATCTCTCATGGTCTCCAAGTTTTCCATGCTGGCCCTTCTTACCTGGGACAGACAGCAGAACGAAATCGGAGTTCTTCAGTTGATTAACCTTTTTTTTGGGAAAGAAAGTTTTTGGCTTTCTACTAGTCCATCTTGATACAGAAAATGTGGGAATCTTCCAGAGAAAGGAAGGAAGCAATCATTTTCAAACGAAGTAACTCTAAAAATAGATGTAAAGATATTATTGTTTGATCAAAAGAAATGATTTCAATTTGAACTATAATCGAATTTGAAAATTAAAAGGTGATAAATCTACACTTCAAGCATCTCCAACTACTAATATAATCTTTGAATCGTTTTCAATTTTTATTTCTGGCAGTTGTTTGGTTTCCCCTGTATTACAAAGACAAAACTAAGTTTAAAAAAGATGAAGTATACTAAAGGCATTTCTAATATAATTTAAAAACAATTTCCTACCTCCATTTATAATTCTTTTGTGGACCTTCTTTCCATCCTTCTCAACTTTAGCGGAAACTGAGAGATTATTCCAGGCTAACGTAACTCCTTCATCTGTTGGAGACCATCTTGAATATGTTCTTTTTCGTCTCCGGGCAGATTCTATAGAACCCGTCATCTCCAAAGAATCCTATATTATAGTTATGATTTCAATTGTAATATTTTTCGCTATCCCAAGGAACGTGAAAGATTTCAAAGATGCAAAAGATAGGTTTTGGCTTTCTACTTTACGAATAACTTGTGAAGCTGAATACACTTGTTTAAATTGATAAAACGGAGAGAAATTTTAGCATGTGAAGTGTATAATATAATAATTTTTATTGCATAGCGCTTTAGACTTGCGTCATCTTCAGTGCTCACTCGTCAGGTAGCAGGAAGTATCGAGAAGAGAAAATCATAGTACATTTATGAAATTTGATTAATGTTAAACATTAATATCCAACGAAACATTAGTTGGAAAAGTGACCATGTGGCTCAGTCAAATACTGATGAGCCACATGGTCACCAAATTTTGAATTTCCTCCAACGTGGATAGTGCAACAACTAAAAATGATAACAGAATTGACCCGGTTTGAAAAATGTTCAACAAATAGAGAATTAATCATTCAAAATTAAAATAATATTTTGGACAAATATCCCGATTACACGAAAGTCTACACGGATGGATCGAAAACAGTGGACAAGATATGTCACTTCCATTCCAAAGCAGTGTATACACAGCGGAGATGTATGCTATCTATGGAGCCATAAAACATCAACAGTATACACCACCCAATCATGTACTGATGACAGTTTCTCTCAGTTCTTTGGATACCCTGAAAAAAATATACCCCAAGAACGCAATGGCGGCAGAAGTCAAACAAGAGTTATACAAAGCTCAACAGAAAGGAAAGAGAGTCGTTTTCATCTAGATTCCATCACACGTGGGAATCAGAGGAAACGAGGAAGCAGATAAACTCGCTCGAGAATCAATTAATATGGCAGATGCAATAAACGTAGCGGATCTCTTATTATGAGACCTGAACAACTACCTGAAATCAGAGTTGCAAAAGGCGTGGCAAAACCGGATTCAGTTAGCAAGCTGCGAAAAAACAAAATTTTAGTGAAACTATGGGGAACGTTACCGATGGACAGGAAATCACAAATGCTGATAACACGTTTGAGACTCGGACATACAAATTTAACACACCCCTACTTGATGAAAAATGAACCTGAACCAATGTGCTATATATGTGACACGAAACAAACACTGGAACACATCTTGATAGATTGGTTCAGTTCGAACAAGAAAGAAATGAATGTAATATCTCACCTACCCTAGAAGAAGCACTTGGCAGCAATTGTCCTTACCCAGATATTATAGAATATGTAAGATCAATCGAAATTATCAGTAAATTGTAATAGTAGCCTTTTCGCTAATAACCTAAGAGGTTGAAGCAGTTTATTGAATGAAAAAAAATGTGTTTGGCATTAATATTTCTAGGTTAGTGATATCCAGAATCATTCGCTAAATCATATGAAGAATGATAAAATTTAGAGGGGGCTAAAACTGGTGGAAGGAGTACGAGTGAGACTAAAATTTTCACAAACAATAGTAAAACGACTTCAGGGTGTCCTAAAATGAGTAATTGAGGACAAAGTTCACCTATTGAATATCCAAAGAATTAAAAATGAGTTGAGATAGTTCAACTGACAAATTACGTGTATACAGAAAATCTAGTATTACCAAAACCATTGAAGAAAAACTAATACATTGAAAAACTGACTCAAACATCTTAACATTATCAATATCATGTTGAAGTTGAATGAAACTCGCTCACTTTAGACTGACAAGATTTATTTATCCATTAAAATATTTCAGGAAATTGACATAATGATTACCAGACGGTCATAGAAAGTCTGGAACTGTGATCTCGATAACAATATTTGTAACAAGTATCCTACTACTCAGGAGCACGTTGTGAAATTTTTATGAATTTCAAAGTAATTGAAACTGCCATCCAAACCTCGATCAGCATCAATTCATCATTGAATTCACCATTAAATATTGATTTATGCTTTCCAAAATCATTACACTTCCCAGAAGGTTCTTGAATGGCAAAATCCGTGAAGGTTTTTGCCCTCTTGTTGAAATGTTATTGACGAAAACTCTGCCTGGTTTGGAGTATCGCATTTAAATTGAAAATCTTTCGTGTTCATCGAAGATTTATTTTGTTTTTCCTCAAACAGATTTTCCCATAACAATAACACTCAGGATCAGGAATGCGCACCATTCCTTTCTGGTAGTGAAAAATTCTTGAATACATGAATGCATTTTTGTTTATTCATTTACCACACTTATTTTGATGAAACTGTATCATGTAGGCTCGTTTCGAGAACAAAAAGAAATGTATTTCTAAAACGTTAACCGTATGTCAAAAAAATTCAGTAATGAACAAATATTTTCTCATGAATCAAGAAAAAATTGTCATTTTTCAATTTTATAAAAAAGTATTCATATTCAAATTATTATTTTATAAGCGTCATAATAAATCGTATCACTCACTATAGTCTATAAAATATAATTCCAACGGTAAACTGAAATTCAATAGGAATGAAATTATGTTGCAAAATGATACGCTGTGGTTAGTTCACATGACAGTGGGAATGCCAATAACATTGTTATATGTAATACTTCGATTCAGTTTTTTAAATAATTATTTCGGTGTAGCAGGCCACGTATCGCGAAATAGGCCAATTACATCACATCTATTGACTGATATATGGGCAATAATATATTAATTATTTAAGCAATAATAATACATATGATTAGAAGATGCGCAATCTCTTATCATAAACCATATTGATTTTTCCATTTTTCAAGAGAAAAAGCAAAATTCTGTCATGATAAATCTTTATACAGGGTGTAACAAAAAGGTAGGTCATAAATTTTACCACATATGGGGGGGTCAAAAATAACTGGATTATATATAACTTACCCTAATGCAAATGTGCACACAAAAAAGAAAATCGATTTTTATCCAATATATCATTAACTGTTCAACATTTCGTAATGAAAATGGTTTCATGGTCTTTTTATCGCAAGAGCACCTTTTTCATATAAAACCAGCCAATAAAAGTTTTAGGGGGCTATTGAACCCCTAAAACCCCCCAAACATCTCTATAATTTTTTTGCCATATCGCACATTTTCGAGAAGTCAGTTTTAATCGAGATGCATTCACCTTTAAAATTATTTCAGTTGGTTGTTCAACACTTGTAGTGTTGATAGACAATAGACAGTTGCTTTAACAATTACATAGTGTTATTGGTGACACCACTGGTTTGATAAATCTTTTTTTTTTACCTCGCAGCACTTTTTCGAAAAGCCAGTTTTTATCAAGATTCGGCAAAAATTTACAGTTACAAAGAGTAAGTTATGATAACTGAGTATTCATGTTATTTGCAGGTACAAAAAATTTGTACAAATATGTTAGTATTTCCAAATAAATGTTCAAATTGGCCTTCATTTTCCTGCGTAAACATTCGCACCGTTTTAAAACAAAAAACCGAATTTTGTAAAAGATCATAGTCTTCAGACGAAATCGATTTACATTTCCAATAATTTGATGCCACAATTATAGTTCGCCGAACATTTCAACAGACCTAACGTCCTTTCCCATATGACCCCAGAAGCAAAGTCAATAGGGTCAAGATCTGGACTTCTGGCTGGCCAAGAAATAAGTGTATCTGGGTCCCTTCCAATCCAACGTCCAGGTACATATCGAAAAGATATTTCCTAACTTTATTAGAGAAATGCGCTAGAGTTCCTTCTTGTGAATAGCACATCTTGTAAATATCTTATTCCAAAATTCACCTCTTCCAAGTACCCATTCTGTAAGAATTGTAAGCAATTTGCACCATTCTGATTATTCGAGAGATATACTGGTCCTAATGAATTATTATCATGATGCCTGCCCAAACACTGATTCCAAAAGCCTTTTGATGATACGTTGTAGTGATTCGTAATGTCATTCCTATTGAAGGTACTTCCATCGATAAATAAAATATGATTGATGAAATTATTATTCTGATTGTTTTCCATTAATAATAATATAATAATATATAGTATTTATTGCCCAACAGAAACCATTTACAAGGATAGCAAATACAATATAATTTAAAGTATAGTAACAGTATAAAGAAAAAGATCACATACATGATTGATTCCCAAATTGCTCATAGACGTGCTCGAGATTTATTTCTTAATTAGCTTTTACTGCAGTTGAAAATATCACATATATTTGATAATTTGTTAGCAATTGAATACATCACATTGATTGGAGCTTTAGACATAATATTTGTTTGAGCTCTTTTGCACTACAAAGTGATATTTGATCTAGACTCCAATCTCGGCACATGAAAATATATTTGTGATAATAGTACAGGAAAGTCAACTTTACCATTCAAAAATTCATATAGAAATATTATAAGTGCTTCATTTTTGCGTTTTTCTGAAGATACGAAATCGAATCTGCGTGGTATATTCATATTATCAGATTCTCTTGAACCATAAACTCCAATAACCTTGAATTATAGAAATTTTGAAAACTTTTTTTTGATGATGATTTTCGAGGATTGACTATAAAAAGGATTTCATATTAATGATCCATATTCTAGATTAGACCTCACTATACTGAAGAAAAGGGATGAGAGTGCAGTGATATTATTGAAGTTTCTACAAGAACCACTCGCAAAGTCCCATTCTTTTAAGATAATCTTCACCTGGTAATTCTTGA
Source organism: Leptinotarsa lineolata (assembly GCA_015342045.1). NCBI lineage: Eukaryota > Metazoa > Arthropoda > Insecta > Coleoptera > Chrysomelidae > Leptinotarsa > Leptinotarsa lineolata. The sequence goes on along the minus strand of WOGR01001674.1, from coordinate 6,592 downwards.
CAGTTGTTAAAGTGATAGGGTTGAAGCTGCTATTCCTTCAGTCTTCTCCAAATCATCATATAACCATCTAATTGAGCAGGTATTACCCTTATACTGCTTTTAGGCTTCTCTTCAACAAATTATAAAATCTCCTCATCGTTTGTATTCATTTTTGGACGACCATTATTACCAGCAACTTGCGGTAGCAAAGTACCGTCGCCCCTAAACGACGATAAATAGAAAGACACTATCGTCTGTTTGGTGTATTCCGATTGGGATATTTTTTCGCATAACGCCTTGCAGCTGCTGCGCTATTCCCTTGGCATTCACCATTGATTACCAGAATTACAGATAATTAACTGGAACCTTGTTTACCCACGATTATTTGAATAAACAATTGTAACAAAAAGTTTGATTTTTCCAAACACACTTGAAATGCGCAATAATCGAAACCTCCAATTGACAGTAAGTAATTGATGAATTATCAACCATCACAATATTGATTTATTTTCGACACATAAAAGAGTTTGAGAGGTTTTGGGAGTTCAATACCCCCCTAAAATTTTTATGGACTTAACAGATTCCGTGGTTTCATATGAAAAAGATGCTCTTATGAAAAGAAACCTATGCGCTGTGAATTTTTCTATGTGCACATTTGCAATAAGGTGAGTTATATCCAATCGAGTTACTTTTGACCCTAGAATTTGTGGTTCAATTATTGACCTACCTTTTTGTTACACCCTATATTTTTCCCAAAAAAAATGTTATTTATTGTTCATTCGAAACATTCAAACCAAGAATTTGCCTTTTTACATTCTGTTGAATGAAACTCATTTTAAAATATTATAAGACAAGTAACTGTTTGATATTCTTTTTCAAGAGAAGTATATTTGTGTTAACGCAGTAGATTACACTAATTTACAGCCATTTTATGACTAATGCCAAAGGCAGTTTTTTGCTAATTTTTGGTCCCTGAATGCGAAAATGCCCTTCTCGAAGGTATGATAATTTTTTGTATACGAAAAAAAACTATGTTATTCTAATTTATACATGTTCTTTTTTCTTTAACATGAAAAAGCTGAATTTTTTGTATTTTATTTCAACTGGAACGACACCTATCATACATATGATCTCTGAATTAGGGACAGGGTAATAGTTGGTGTCAATTATGGGTGATGATTTTGTCAAACGTTCACCAATTGGGGCTGTCTTACCGAGACATTCCATTTGTTCAATATTTAGGAGTCGATTTTGACCAGATCTAACACCGGGGAATGTTTCTAAGTATCAATCAGTGGGAAAAAACTGTAGAATTCGTATTTTTTTTGCTTCTAAAAAGTAGGTTTCCTTACGAAACTCAATCAATTTGGGAATTATATTGATTTCTTTTCATTTTTCTCGTAACTGTTCGTGAAAGTGTATGATTTTCACAGGGTTCTAGTATCCTAGTGCAGGGCTCAAAACATAGTCTTTGTGGCCCAGTTAGGTCATTTCGGCCCTCAACACAGGAGCCGTCTTGTGAAGGAGAGATAGGATCCACCGAGGGTGCAAACCACCCCTTTCCCCGCAAGTATCATTATTGGTGTTTACTCCTGTATTCAATTATTATTTTCAACTTATCCGGCTATGACCATACCTTAAGAATAGTTTTTTGGACATTTTAACATTTTGCCATTTATTCCATTCTGAATGTTCCTGATTGCTTTCTCATATTATAGTTACTGTTTACCGTTATTTAAGCAGGTTTTTCGTGCGATGAGCATGTAAATAAACAGTATCGGTGGCTTGTAGATATTTTGATTTCACTAGATATACCTATCCGTTGAATTTATAGATACTAGACATCATTGTGTTTCACTATTTCTAGGTTTCGCGAGTGGATCGTTACTAAAAGGCACTGGATACTAAAGTAAACCTTGTGACGCCCCAATAATTAAAACTTTCATATGAACCCCGCCTCCTCCACTGTTAGAAAAAGCTAGGACGGCCCATGCCAGTGCCCTGTCGCCTTCAAGGGTAGAATAAGTCAGCCCCTATCCAAACGAATTATTTTCCAGAATTTTGATACTTTAACAATTGTGAATACTTTGAAATATTTCTGCACTTTGAAATTTTTTCGGACTTGGAAATATTTTTCGACTTGCAATATTTTTCTAATTGTTGATACTTTAACAATTGCGGATAGTTTGAAATATTTCTGCACTTTGAAATTTCTTCGGATTTAGAAATATTTTTCGGCTTGTTATATTTTTCGAACTTTGATAATTTAACAATTGTGGATACTTTGAAATATTTCGGCACTTTGAAATTTCTTTGGAAATATCTCATTTTTTCGAATTTTGACACTTGAATAATCGTACATACTTAGAAACATTTCTGCTTATTGGAAGGCCCAGTCTTCCGAAATGTTTTGCATTACTGGAATATGTCGTGAATCTGGATGGTTCAACAACTATTGATACATTGAGGTATTTCGTATTTCGAGATCTCTTTAGACTTGCAGTTATTTTTTTTGAAATTGTATTGGGGACTGAAAATTTTGTTAGATACTGAATTTGGCGTCACAAATGGTAATCTGATCAATTTCAATGGTAAAAAAATAATAGTTAAATTGGAATTGATAAAGCTATAAACAATCATCGTTTCTCATACGTTGATTCACAACATCGACGACTGTCATTAGTGTATCATAAAAAAATGAGCAAAGGAAGCATCGATAAGTTTGGTCGCTGAAGTAAGGCAGTTTCAAATACTGTTTTGCGAGGACAACCTGGAGTTGGTTTCAAATTAACAACCGATGGAAACTTTGATATGGAAAATAAACGTTTGAAAAATATAGCGGAGCCTGAAGAGAGTACATATTATGTTAATCGAGGATATGTCGGTTTTTACATCTCGAATATGAGAGGAGAATTAGATTCTGATATTGATAGGATTAATTCGAAATTAGATGGTTTAGAAAAATATTCCGTATCAGTAAGGGAAGATATCATTACGCTCGGACTGAAATTAGTAGAATTTGAAAAAAGTGTGAGCATATGGATAATGATATCAAATCGCTGCAATCTGATTTGAAAAAACAATCCTCGATAAGCATTCAAACAATTGAGCAAAAACGATAGTGAGCGATGATCATCTGTGAAAAAATCAGTATAAAGCTGAAGTTGATGAATTTGTTACTCAGTATTTATCACTCCCTAACGCTGAGCAGATGATATTCATTGATAAAACTAGAAATTCTGCGATTATCGTTTCTAAAAATGGGGTTGTGCTTCAATAGCCAGCAATTGCAGCAGCGGCAGCAGTTGAATCAGCGTAATGTATTTGGTGGAGGCTCTGATCTTGTGCATTTAAAGAAGAGAAAATCTAACAGTCGATTCCTTCCATGTATGTCTGCCAAACGGTCAAGATATAGAATAAGTGCTAGCAGCCTGAACTTTCTCAAATCCACTGGCTTGAAGGTGCGATATAGAAAATAGTAATACCATGGCGATCATCACCATGAGTGATAAATTGAAGGTATTCCACGAGCCCATGTTCGATCATTCCCTCATCAGCCTTCATGAGCATACATATAAACCATACGGTTCATATTACAAAAATTCAGATGAAATCCGGATCCCAATCAATTTTCAAGATCTCATACTCGATATTGCAGACAGTTACATTTATATCGAGGGGAATTTCACACCATCTGATGTCACGAAGCAGTGCTACCTATCCAATAACGCCCTCGCCTTCCTCTTCGACGAAATCCGCTATGAAATGGGTAGCGAGCAAGTGGCCATTGTTCGAACACCCGGCATAACTACCACAATGAAAACGTTCGAACACCCGGCATAACTACCACAATGAAAACGATGATATCATTTGGACAAACACATTCAAATTGGCTACTGCCGATAGGGTGGGGGCTTGATGTGAATAAACAGGATATTTTGGACTCCCGTCAGCAATGTATTCAGTGGTAAATTACCCTTGAAGTATCTCATGGGTTTTGCTGAAGATTACAACAGAGGGATATTGAATGTTGAACAAGAGCTCATTTTGATTATTGCACGCTCATTCAAAAATTCCTTCATTGGAGAAGTTGATGCAGATTTGGAAATCAATAAAATAGAATGGAGGATCAGACACATTGTGCATGAAGATCGTCAGAAACTGAAGCTATTGAACTGCAAAAAAAATGCGAATAATGCTAAAGTGAAGGTGAGACCTTTATGAATTACCTGCACTTCGTGATACATCTTCAGATATATGGGCCGTGAAGACAACCAACAGTCTCGAAAGACCTCGATATATCATCATCGGCTTTCAAAGCACCAACCATTCCGAAAATATATCGAAAGATGTGACGAAATTCATACATGCGAATATTAATAATATTCGACTATCTCTAAACTCTGAAGTATACCCATATGAGCGTTGGAATCTGGATTTTGACAAAAAGTTAGACTTATTAGCCTACTATTCATATGAAAATTTTCAACGCAGCTACTACGATAAAACTAATGAGTGGGCCGATTATGGACATTGGTAGCTTTCGCAACAAATCCGCTATTTGTCATTGACTGCTATCTCCAACCCGATGCTATGAAGTCATCTACTGTCGACATCAAAATAGAATTCGAAACACGCAAGGTGAAGTTTCCAGCAAACACCAAAGTATATGCACTCATACTTCACATGCCGTTTTATCCTTAATGGCTCTATTCAGAATGGGTTGTAATAAGACATGTGATTCACCATGATGTATTCGATATTGATTAATAATGAAACATTAAATACTTTTTTCCGTCTGTTATTCATCAAACGATTAGATATAAATATAAATATGGATTAAAACATGATTTTATTTATTACATGTACAATAGATTTTAAATATTCACAACACCACCATTTAAAGATTCTTCCGGTTGTGGGCTGGAACTCTGTGGTCCGATTGATATTTCTCTATGATCTTCTGCTGTAGGTAGGTGTATATGCTGTAGAAAAACTCTTTCAAGTCTGCTTCAATTATCAGCTCACAAAACTCATCCAAATTTCTGCTTGCATACGAATATTTATGACACAGTGCCACACCAAGCTCATACCTCTCGCTGAGTTCCAGAAGTTTTCGTACCTTTCAGCATCATAATATATGCTTAAATAATAGTTTGATAAATGAAGAGCGTCAAAACTCAAGTCTGCTAATTCCCAAGCCAACCTCCTTATTGCAGAATCCAAATTCACTGCTTCCGGCCACTCTTCGCCTGAATATTGCATCCACATGTTCGTAGAAGAAAAAACTCTGAAAATACACAAATTGCATTCATCAGTTTGTAAATTATATTACAAAAAAACACTAACTTGAAATTTGATCATGTTTGATGTGCGAGAGTAAATCCATGTTATATTTCACTTTTCAAATATAAGTTTTTGAAAAATATTTATTTTGAAAATGGGGAAACAGTACTGAATTCCCCTGAGTTACAGAATACACAATATAATTTTAAGTACAAACGTATACTTGAATGAAATTCTAATAACTAAATTACTTCGTCTCGCAGGACGGTATTTATAATAAAATAAATGTTGATGTTTACAAAAATAGAACAATGGATATGAAAGATCCATTGTATCTTGTTTACATCAATCTAAAAATAGCACAAAGAGAAGAAGAAGTCTTTGGTGTCGTAGTTGGCGAAACTGCGTCGTACAGATGTTGTGTCAGCACTGGCCATGATTTTGTTTACTTCCTGTCACCTTGGTTATGAATGGCGAAGGTCGATAAACAACATATAACATACATATCTTGTGATATCCTTTATCAAACAATAGATGATTATTATTGAAGGACACACTCATATAAGCTTATTACACAACTGTTATGCTATCTTTTAGTACTGAGTGGTAGCTTACATTTATCAGAAATTGTTATCAGTCAGTCATAATCGATAACAAATACACATTTATTAGATATAGGTAAAAGTGAAGGTCAATCGAAAATGAATTGAGTTGTGGTTTCAGAAGGGTAGTACCGATTCAGCAAGGGTTTTTTCATGTACTGCTTGAAATAGTTCCGTAACTCCACCAATTTTCCAAAGGACCACGCACAAACCTTATGGAAAATGGCCTTCGGTGAATTCTGATGACTATTTGGTATGATGAACTTTTCAATATCCTGATCAAAAGTCATCACGGGCACAACGAAAAATAATGGACAGTTTTTGAGAAAAAAATTGGCCAAAGTCGGCAAAATGGGGAATTTGATAGTAAAACGGGAGAAATAGGCCATGTTATTTTGCAACTTCATGCCTCTCGGAAATTGTAGCATGCGCTTCAGCAATTCTTTCATGGGTCTCCTGTCTTCACAGCACCGTTTGCCAATAATTGCAGACCATACAGGGTGACGCATAAAGCTATAATCCGAGGAATGAAAAAATAATTTTTATAACATTATGAAAACAATAGATTGTGAGAAAGTTAGTCAATGGATATGGATATGGTTACATCAAAGATGATTCAATTGATATATAGGGGGTGATATAGGGGACAATAATGAAAGTCAGTTGTAGTACAGAATATGTATGAAAAAACGTGTCGCCAGATTTATTGAAGAATAACACTTTGG
>WOGR01001673.1:0-19271 GCA_015342045.1 Leptinotarsa lineolata | reverse complement strand
CACACACAAAATCTCGAAAAAATTCTGAATGGTCCATGCACTAGACAGTGCAACGTCACATCAAACTTGATGTTACTAAACAACAAAAAAAAGCAATCAATACGTCATAGTGGTGGGGGGAGGCCGAGAATCAGCTGTATACATCTACTCCTATGCATCATCAGGTGAAAATGAGATCAAAAAGTTAGGATTGAATTTTTTGTAAGGTTAGAAATTCATTTGGAACATAAGTATGAATTTTTGAAAACGATATAAACAAAGCCATGTATGTATAATATTTTAGACCACTGAATAAAATATGGTGTTCCCTTTCCAAAAATATAACCTTTAATGGTTATTTCCATTACTACTATGCTTTATTTTGATTGAAAATCTCAACAAAAAATCAAATTGTTGGATGTAGCCGTTACTATGTGGTGGGATATCATCATGAAAAACGAGAAATGGAACTTTCTATGTTTTTACTACTTTTATTTGTAACTAACGTTACCGCATTTTCATCCCATGAGGACATTTCCAAACTTATACATTAAACTTGAAATTATTGATCACATTACCCCTTATATAACATCACTGTAGGTAATAACAGAGGTGATCAACTCAATTCAGTTCGTGAATTTTGTTCACCTGTGAACAATGTGGGTACGCTAATTTGAAAACCGGTGAGTTACCCAGATAGATTCGATCAATTAGCAGGTTGCACCCACAATGTTCATGCTTGTGAATCTCCTACGATTCTAAATTATTGAGTTTCCAACCCTTGCATGCATAGTGCAAAATTTCTGTATCGTTTAGATTCGGGAACTTGTGGTTGCATTCCAAGGAATGGTTCGGAAACGTCGAATCAACTTCACCTAGTATCAAGGACCTTTCATGTTCAGCATACCGTTTAGAGAAATTTCCACCACAATGTTCCACATAAACACTACCACACTACGGACACTTCAGCTTATGAATTCCAGATTTTCTCATTTTGTCCTCTCCATCTTTGGCAATGGAAAAGAAATTAGATAACCTGGCATGTGGTCTGAATGCCACTTCGACATTGTTTTTTTCAAAAAAACCAGCAATTATCTCTGTTCTTTCACCAAAATATGTAACAGTTTCAAATTTTTTGATTTCTGATTGTTTGATCTGGGGGTGAATCAATCTGTAAGTGAATTTACGGCTTTGTTTCCTGACTGAATTCTGAATTGTGTCTACGTTGAAATCATCAACATGTCCCATCTGTATGATTATTTCAATTTGCCCAGCTGGATTGTTAGCAGATGGAAGATGAATTATGGAAGATGAATTATGGGCTGCTAATTTATGACTGTGAATGCTCTGTGCATCATTGAATTGTAGGCTGCTAATTTATGACTGGATGAAAAAAATCATTTGAAATGGTAATATCTATATAGCTTGGTTTTCTGAATACCCTGAACTCGAATTTATCCTGATTGTGTGCAATGGTCAGGTCTAAGAAATTTATCTGTTTTTCGATCTCTATTTCGAGTATGAACTGTATGTTTCTATTGAGATTATTCTTGAATGTCATAAATTGATTCAGTTGTGTAGTACCTCTGAAACAGGCAAAAATGTCGTCTACATACCTGTACCAAAAATGAGTATTGTTTTTACCCAATTCGGAATTTACTATAGTGGTCTCCAAGCTGTTCATGAATATGTCTACTGAAAGTGAATCATATCATTTGAACAGCACAATAAAATTTGCATTATATGGAATCAATTGTTTGTGGACTCGTAAATCTGTTTGGGCTAGATAGAAGCAATCCACATTTTTATGATAGCCCATACTGAAATATAATTGTATAATATCCTGTTTTCCACACCTTACATCATCAAAAGTGAATATTTTATCCGATTTGGTACCTGACGACTTTAGTATCTCAGCTGCATTATTGGCGTAAGTGTATTATCCCAACCCTTCAATTGGAGCTGATACTTCACGTACATACTGATATTCAGGTTGATAAAGAGACTTTCAATGTAGATAAACATTTGAAAATCGTAATCCTAGAAAACGAGTCAGCCAAGAAATCATAACATTTGTCTCGCCGCAGTTAGAAGGTCCAATAATTAGACTGAGAATAGATAGTGAAAGTGAATATTTATGACGCTGTTTGGCACCACTTCCCGATCCACCACCCACTTTTTCATCAAAATTATCGATGGAAAATTGCTGCTTCTGCTTCTGTATACGCATTGTTCGACAGTGGAAGAATATATAAGAAGGGTTACGTATTGATTCCATCATTTGAAGAGGGGATGTGAGCCGATGCGCATCTACTAAAATACATTCAAATGAAACTGGTGAAGGATTGTTCAATGCTCTCATTGGTGATCTACTATTCGAATTAGACTCACTCGGCTATCAGTATTGCGATGCTAGCACCAAATTACTGAAAAGATTGGCGATATTGCATATTCACAGAATCCTTACAAATTTGCAGCTAGACCAATAACGTATCAGGAGCTTGCAGAAGGTGCGTAGAATTGATTCAAAGCAAAAGACGCACCTATCGGAGAAGAAGGAGCCACTAGGTCGCGCAATTCTTGGACAAGGGTTTAATGTAAATATAACTTCCGATAATCTCGAAATGGTTGAGTGTAAACAAATTTATGTGTACAATAAAGCTGAAATTGATAGTAAAATTGATTTAAATAATGTTGATACTGATGTGAATGGAGATGATGGAGATGATGAAATGAAACTCATTTCTGTTTTGGAAGAATTCAATAATTCGTCTATTCAGGGGTTTCCAAGTACCCGTACAATTACCGGTCAACTCAAAATACGTTTAAAGGACCCTAATGTAACTGTACAAAGATGACAGTACCGTCTTAGTGTTGAAGAAAGGCAGGTAGTTCGAGGTAGAGTTGACAAATTGTTAAATGCAAATGTAATTCGCCCTAGTTGTTTCCCGTTTGCCAGTCCTATATTACTCGTTGAGTGGAAAAATGGCACTGATCGTTAGTGTGTAGATTACCGTGAATTGAATTATAATACTATCGATGATGAATTTCCATTGCCTCTTATTTCTGATCGAATAGCCTGATTGAGTAACGCAAAATATTCCACATGCCTAGATATGGCTAGCAGGTTTCACCAAATCCCCGTTCATCCGGATTCTATCGAACGTACTGCGTTCGTTACTCTTGATGGACAATTTGAATATCTAACCATGCCGTTTGGCTTAAAAAATGCAACATCTGTCTTCCAACGAGCCGTTATGGAGGCTTTCGGAAATCTCGCGTATACATATGTTATGTTTGAATGGACGATATTATGATAATTGCCTCTACTATCGAAGTAGCACTAGAAGGAATTCGAGAAGTTACCAGCATTTTAATCAAAGCCGGATGTTCATTTCTCAAAACTTCAGTGAATTATCTAGGCTACGAGATTAGAGCTGGCGAAGTTCGACCCAACTCTCGAAAGATTGAAGCTCTAACATCATTACCTGCACCCCGAACTGTAACCTAAGTGTAACCTAACCTAAGTGGTCTCTTGTCCTACTCCCGTTAATTCATTCCTAAATTTTCACAGGTCATGAAACCTTTGTATCGACTGACCTCCGGTAATGATAGAAATATTGAATGGACCGAAATGCATGAAAAAGTTCTTTAAAAAAAATTCAGTGCTGACTAATGAGCCAGTCTGAATGATTTTTCATTCTAATCTACCTATCGAATTACACACGGACTCTATGATGCAATCTTAATGCAAAAATTGAGTGGTTTAAATCGAGTCATTGAATATTACAGTGTAGGGACTAGTCCAGCTGAATCAAAATATCATTCATTTGAGTTAGAAACGTTAGTAGTATTCAATGCAGTTAAATTCTTCCGTCATTATTTACATGGTCGATCGTTTACGGTAATAACAGATTGTAACTCTTTAAAAGACTCTCGAAAAAAGCTGACTTCACACCTAGAGTTTATCGTTGGTGGGCTTTCTTACAAACTTTCAACTCTTTTTTTGCTGTTAAGATTCAAAATCTCCTACTGCTACCGTACAAATTTTGACTTTGATACTTCCTGAAGAAAACCCGATGTCTGATTGAAAATTTCACCTTCTGAAATTCAAACAATGCACACTTGTCCAATATTTTTATTTGATCGTAATTCAAATCTACCCGATATACTGAACAATCTGACAATACCGCTTGAGGCCTGACTACTTCAGTTTTTTATAGTTATAGGTAACTAATTCGAGAAACAAAAAACAAACCAAGTTTTTCTAAACAACAATCCGACTCGAAAAGCACCAAAATTATGTTTTGTAATGGATATGAAAACCTCCAACACAAAATGCACCAAATAATAACTCAGTGATGGTTGAATAAACTTATGATTGAGACTCACCCATTTCTCGTTTTGGCTGTTGTGATCCAAACTGCTTGCGGAAAATATAATATGGGAAAATAGGATAGAATGAAAGGAGGATTGGAAGAAGCCGTGCTAATGAAGACACGTCTTTTGAACTCAAATACAATTCACTATTTTTTCGATACGATAACAGTATCAGCAAGTATATTCTCTATATTTTTTTTCTGATTCCGATTCGAACCATAATATTCTGCGTGACTTATAGGAGACGTATGACCTGAATGCCCTCTACATACGACCACCATACACCCCCCGTAAATATGCTGTGTCAGCCCGATAAGAGATTAGTGTTTATATAAAACTCATTTTCCAATTAAGATAACCATCGAAGAATCATTCGGAATCGAATCGTTAAATACAATCGAAGTGAATGTCAATAAGAAAATAGAAACTAATGAAGAATAAGACAACTTTGAAGACAATATTCAAGAAGTAAATTTGAAATTTTTTTCCTCAATCACTGTAATTCAGAAGAAAAACGAGCAATTGAAAATCTTTGTTGTAAATATCGAGATATTTTCTCTAATGATGAATCACCTTCAACTTTCACAAATGAAATCTGACTTAAAATAAATTCAACAGATGAAACACCAATTTATACAAAAACTTATAGATACCATGAAATTCATAAAGAGGACGTTAAAAATCAAATTCAGAAAATATTATAATAAGGAATAATTCAACAATCAACGTCACCCTTTTCAAGCCCTATTTGGATAGTTCCAAAAAAATCAGATGCTTCTAGACGAAAGAAAAGTAATTGATTACCGCAAACTTATCGAACGTACACATACCCTTTACCAAACATCAATGTTATTTTAGACAAATTAGAAAAAAGTCATTATTTCACCACGCTAGACTCAGCAAATGGCTTTCACCAAATAGAAATGCACCCTGACAATATACAAAAAACTGCTTTTTCAACGGAAAACGGACATTATGAATATAAACGAACGCCTTTTGGATTGAAAAATGCCCCAAGTACATATCAACGAGTAATGGATAACATACTACGAGATTCACAAAATGAAACATATTTAGATGACATAGTAATTTTCAGCACATCTCTACAAGAACATCTAGAAAGCCTATAAAACGAATTTGAAAGATTGAGACAAGATAATTTTAAAATTCAATCAGACAAATCAGAATTTTCAAAAAAAAAAGTTATTCAGGACATGTAAAAACGCCCGAAGGAGTAAAACCGAACCCTGAAAAAATTGAAGCCATTAAAAAGTTTCCAATTTCAAAAACACAGAGGAATCATGAGTTTCTTAGGACTTGTAGGGTACTACAGAAAATTCATTGGAGATTTTGCGAAAATAGCGAAACCATTAACCTTATGTTTCAAAAAAGATTCGGAAGTAATACATGACACAAAATTCATAACAGCCTTCAATACGTGTAAAAATATCTCAATCATTGCACCTATTCCACAATATCCCGACTTTCAAAAGAAATTTATTTCAACAACCGATGCATCAATCGTAGCATTAGGAGCCGTTCTATCTCAAGAAACAATCGATTTAGATAAACCAGTAACTTTTGCTCCACGAACTCTAATTGAAACAGAACAAGAGTATAGTTCAATTGAAAAAAAATCATTAGTAATTGTATGGGCCTGTAAATACTTCAGACCTTATCTTTTTGTGAAAAAATTTACAATTTATACACATCATCGCCAACTTTTTTGGCTTTTTGAACTAAAAGAACCCAATTCAAAATCAGTACGCTGGAGACTAAAATTGGAAGAATTCGATTATGAAGTGATATATAAAAAAGGTAAATTAAACACAAACGCAGACGCATCATCAAGAATTCAAATCCACGCTGTAGAATATGAATCTAAAATTAATAACCCAGGCGACATTGTCGAAGAAACCATGTTATTATTAATAAATTTATCGGAACAACCTATACAGAATACTAGTAGACCTCAAACTCAACAAGAGAAATTTCATCAGATTTTCAAATTAAACCACCAATTTAGGAACCAACACCTCCAACTGAAAAAGACTCAGCCAATACCCAACACAGTTTCGTAAATGAAACGACAAACGAAGGAATAAAAATTCATGATGAAATAATAAATGATAAAACTATTCAAATTTCAGTATTTCCACATATTTATCCTATATCGAAAGTAAAAATGATAATCATGAAAATCACAAAATTCATACAGTGAAAATTCCAGAGAAAAATAATGAATACCTAATACTTAAATTTCTTAACGATTATATCATTCAAAATAAAACTTATTGTATATATTTACATTCAGAAACACTTTATAGAGATTTTATTGAAGTATACTTCGAACACTTTCCAGAAAATGGACCAAAGATTATGAGATGCACAAAAAACGTCAATACTGTAACTGACAAAAATGATCAATTTTCATTTACAAAACATCATCACGAAAGTAAATCAAATCATTGAGGAATGGACGAAATCTTAGGAAAATTTAAAAAGAATTATTATTGGATTAATATGAAAAAATAGTAACAGACTATTGAAACTCATGTAACATATGTCAAAGAGCAAAATATGCTAGGAAAAACCCTTACATACGACTCATGTTAACAGAAACACATTCGAAACCTTTTCAAATTGTTCATATTGATATTTTTCAATATGATAAGCAAATGTATTCAACTTTAGTAGAAGCCTTTACGAAATTTGCCCAGGTAATACCAATATCAGGAAAAACTGCTATAAATATTAGCAATGCCCTTAATAAATATTTTTCACCTTTTGGAATACCAGAAAATCAAATAATAAATAACGGAACAGAATTTAATAATGAAACTGTGAAAGAAATTTGGAATTTACATAGAATAGAAATTCATTTTACCACGCCTAAACACCATTAATTGAATGAAATAAATGAAAGATTCCACTCAATAATGATTGAACATTTGAGAATTCTACGAGAGCCGAAACCCAAACGAAAAGACCTTATGGACTATGCTATTATAGGATATAATGAATCCATACATAGTGCCACAAATTTCGAACTCTGAACTAGTTTTTGGACACACAAATTCACCACCTTCATTTTTCACAGACTATGCCGAAAATCACAAAAGAAAATCACAAAAAAAATAATTAATTGAAAGCAAAAATTGTTGAAAAAACAAATATACACTGAGATAAAAATAACGATTATCAAGTAGAATTAACCGTATTCAAACAAAATCCTCAAGAACGGAATGAAAAACTCAATGAATTCATAGAAACTTATAATATATCGGAAGTACTAGATAGGAATAGAGTGTAAATCACGAGCAAACAAAATAAAGACAAAAAGGAAATTGTTCATATCGAAGAGCTCAGAAAAAAACTTCTTCATCCAAAGCAACGCAGAAATGAAGTCACCGACATTCCATGACAATGATGATAAATCCGGATTACTACCACTGAAGCTAGGAAATGTTGAAAATAAAATAGGCCAATGGTCCTTTATTTAAATATTCCATATCAAAGATATAATTAACGAATTCAATATTTTGAGAGAAAAACTACACCAATTAAAATTTGCGATCGACAACAAAACACAAGTAAGTAATTATCGGGTAGAATTTCACAAGTCATATCATTTAACAGAATTATTAGAAAACAAAATAATAACACAAATATATCAAATCAATCCTTCGATTAGAAGAAAACAGAATCGTGGACTCATTGACGGATTAGGATCAATTTTCAGGTCAATAACTTAGACCAAAATGACGCGAAAAAATGAGACAAAGCAATTGAAATACTTTCATCAAATCAAAATAAAATTAAAACTCTTATATCAGATCGAATAACACTTCCACAAAAATTAATTGATAATTTCAAAAATGATACACAAATTCTTATGCATAATCAAAAACGCTTGAAATCTATCTTACAAATCATTAAAAAACTCACACAAGTTCAAGAAGTCAAAAATCTTGAAATAAATCAATTTTTAATGAAACAATTACCGATTTCACAAATAACTACTGCATTTCAAGCAATTCATGATATCTTAGAAAAATTTGAAATTGCTACCACTTTTTCGAAATTGAATATTTTTCATAATTTCAAGGCTGAACCAAATAAAATATCAAAAGAAGTCAAAAAGATTTTCAAATATTCAACTACAAGTAAACTACCATTCGAACCTGAAATAGAAAATATTTTACTATTTGAGAAAATAATTGAAATCAAAGTATATTGAAAACGGAATAAAATATTCTTTATCATTGAGATACCAACAGTCGAAGTTGAGAATTATAACTATTATCATTTATATTCTTTAACAACTATAAAGAATAATTTTTTTGAAACGAAAATTCCTGAATCCAAGTACCTTATCCTAAATGAGCAAAACTATGTACTTTTTGACACAAGCTGTAGAGAAATCATAAATGAAGAATTATTATGCCAATTAAATAATTCAGAAGTAATAACAGAGGAAGCCCCTTGTGAAATCTAGATGCTTAAATATTCCAAGAAACTAACAAATTGCAACTCAGTACTTGTAATGATTGATAGAACGAAAATACAGAAGATTGAAGAAAATAAATGGATTATCATCACACCAAGTCAAAAATTAGAGAATCAATCCCTCTCCAAGGAACATTTATTTCAGAACTAACTTTTCAATGTAAAGTGAAAATAGACAATACAGTCATGAAAAGTTTTCAAAACCCTAAAATTGAATTTAAACCATTCAAATTTCCAAAATAAAATTTTGAAAATACTTATTCAAATCCTCAATTTTAAAATATTAACCCAATCAAACTAGAAGCTATCAACCTAGATGGAATGAAACACATTCAAGAAACCCTAGAAATCAAGGAATGTTGCAAGAATTTCACTTTAAGGATGGAGGAGTTATAGGAGACGTATGACCTGAATGCCCTCTACATACGCCCACCATACGCCTCCCGGAAGGATGCTGTGTCAGCCCGATAAGAGATTAGTGTTTATATAAAACTGATTGTAATGACGCCTCTCGTCACTCTTTACTTGTATTTTGTATCGTACTGAATAAAGTAATTTGTCACATTTTCAAAAATTGTTTTTTCAAATCCACGACGAAAACTCGTACCTACTACTTTCAACTACGTTGATCTGTAATTTTGAAAACCAACAACGGTGTTGCCAAAACTCAAAATAATTTCCACAAAACAAAATGGAAAAATGTCAATGCCTAAACAATTGAATATATCAAATAATATTCAAAAAATGTTTTTCAAAAACTCCACTTCAATCCGAATCATACATATTGTTCAAGCAATATAAATTGTATTCCCACGAAAGGTTTCTGATTGTTAAATAATATAAAAAAAGTTTCCCAGGATTGAAATTTCTTGTAATTTTGAATGAAAAGAAACACTCACGTGAAGAAGCAGAATTGGAACTGCTGCTTGTCGCCGAGGTCGAACGGTAGTATGGAGGTGATCCAGTTGGATCCGGCTTGCTCAGCGTTGTGGAAGAACCCATTCGCCGGGTGACATCCGGTGCAGGCCCGAATGGTCTCTCGTCCTGAAATGGAGTCAATCGTTATTGCTTGTTTATAGGTCAATTGTTACAGATAATGTAAGCTTGTCAGTGAAACAGTAATATAGTTTTGATTATTGAAAAACATTGTTGAATTTTCTGCTATCAAAATCCGAAGTTGTGTAAATTTATTGGTTCAGAGAAACGTGTATGAGTTCTCTCAAAATTATAAATACTATCATCTCTGAATTGATTGAGTGATTTCTACTTTTTTGTATTTGGTCATACCAGTTGTTCTGATCAGAATCAAATTTTCCTAAATACTTTGAGAGAAGAAATGTAACTCTTGTTGATATATGAAATAAATGATTTTGAATTGATAAAATCAGAAAATGAAATAAAAAATCTGCAACTTCTGGATGATTTCGATCATTTCTTCAGGATTTCAAAATGGAACTACCATAATAATTTCATATTTGAAGAAACTGTACGAATTATTCACATAGACATTCTTTACAAATTTGTGAAAAGATATATGAAAGATATACACGTTGGTCAACCACAAACGAAACAAATCCTTCATCGAAGAATGCGTTAACATTACAGGAAAACGCATAAACTCATATAATTTTTATTGGAGACAGAAACTCTTTTCTCGTGTTTTTGACACCGTCACTTTCACCCCAAATGAGAGTGACAAATACGTCAGAATTCTCCAATTACCAGATTTTTCGCCACTTGATATTTCCATGTGTATATCTAGACAGTGGAAACTATAGAATACAGCCATTGTGTTTAGCAGACTTGCGAGAAGGAATCGTGCCATATAATCGCTCCGGAAATGCTTTGGAATGATGAACATTTCAATATGAATCAACTGAACATTGAATGAGCAGTATAATTGAAATTTTCAGAAATATTTTTATCATCCAGAATTTAGAAATTGAATTATTCCTTTTTCAAAAATCTCTACAAAATGGAGAGAAACAAAAAAAATGAAAACTCTAAAAAAAAATCACCAAGTTTGATTGACAATAAATTGGCATACACTTGCGATATGGATGAAACATTACAAATAAACAATGGAATTAATGACGTTCAATACTTTGCTGCATCTGAGGAAACGAATATGTCGTATAGGAAACGTGTACAGAATTGTTATTCAAAAGATAACATGTAATTGTAAATTTTGACAAGATTTTGTTATTTAGTTTTTTTGTTTAAATTATTCGAACGTCCACCTTTGCTGACCATTTCCAACAACAATCTTTCAGTTTTATCAGTTTCTACAGCCAAAATTATTGTATTGTTATAATCCATGACATAACCTTCTGAGATAACTGAACCGTTATTGAGTTTGCAGTCACTTGTGTGATATAATTCTAGCAGAAAGCTTGCTAGTAGTCCAACCAATGCAAAATGAGCATGGAATACTATACTATACAGACTTTTTTTTGGTACCAAGTGAAGTTTTCATTTTAAAAGGAAGTGATTTTATGGTACCTATTGGATAATTTCGAAATATTTCCAGCAATTTTGAAGTTGAATTGGGAATGTATTGCATGCAGTAGTTACATATAGGTTAAAACATCATTGTTGTTTGAAAGGGTATAATTATTGGGTTAGGAAATCACATGTAGGTCATTTTTCAATGGACGATGAAGAGAATAACAGATGAACTTGTACATCCATAAAAGTTCTGATAATGGCATTTACGATGAAGGCGAAACATCGACCTTCGAACACAACGGATAGATACCTAGAAGAGCAACTTCACACACAAATATACACACACACGTACAAGCACCTATACGTGAATGGGTGGTGAAGCGAGGACCGTGGAATTATCTATAAGGTTCCGAGGACACAGTGAAGAAGACGTCTCGGACCAATGGCGTTTACATCACTAACGATGAAATTTCATAAACATTCCCAAAACTCTCTCAGATTCTCTAAAATTGCGAATGTTGCAAATTGCGTTTTTCTTCAGAGGACTCCGTAACTGCCATGGATTGTGAGGACTCTTTAAATTAGCGCCTTTTTTTATGTATGTGATGGGATGACTTCATTTGTATGCCGATGTGGGGACCTCATTTGCATTATGTGAGTAGATGCGAGGAACTCAAATGAAATAAATATTGCAGGATTGTTTGATGACATTGGCATTGTATTTTGAAGGTCAAAGTTAGTAGATTCAATTTGAGTGTGGATGAGGAAACCCCATCCGCGTTTGTGTCAGAGAGTGTCAAAATAAATGAATCATGGGCAGTTCCAGAAGTTTGTCGTATTATGTTTGTTTATTACAATAGTTGTTGGCCGGAAAAAAATTTTCATTATCGTATTGAAGAATAACTCTTGATTTAATTTCAATGGGCGTGTACCAAAAAAATATTTCACGGTGTTATTTTTTTCCTACGGGCGTGCGCAAAGTAGTACTTTTCTGCACTTCGTGCGGAAAAGTAAACTAGTAGTTATTGATTGGTAGAAAATATTTATATTTGTTCGAGTAGTTGTTGACTGATATATGCAATGTAAGAAACCGTTTCACTTTTCAATAGTAATTCCAATAGTTGTATTTCAGCTTAAAACAAAAAAATTAATATTTTTTGAGTACCTGGTTTGATGGTGAATTATTATGATATTATCAAGCGTGCGTCTATCGACTTTGAAATATTGATATGCAATTTTTGTTGTAGGTATAGTTAGTTTTTTCTTTCAAGTTTCATTGAACATCATTGAATGAATTATGATTATTTTATTCTTGAGTTAATCAAATATTTCATAAATTGGTTAGAACCCATCGCAGTACGACGAAAAAATATCTATCGACTTTTCGACGACTTTTGATATGAAAATTTTGTATGGGAAGTAACTGGTAATTATCTGACATTGCCAAGACGATATGGTTGAGTACTACTCGAAACCTATTTTTTGGTCACAAAATCGATCATCGCAAAAATTTGACGTCTCTTCACATCTGAAAAATCCGAGAAGATGTTGACCAAATAAACAGATTGAAACCCTCACAGAAGCAGCTAACTTGAAAAAATCAAAAACTGCACTTGGGTTCAATCTTGAGCTTTCAAATTTCAAACGTAGCTTCTTCAGGGGCCAGATAACCTAATTTTGATAAAAAAGACTTTTTGAACAATTTTTCACCCTATTCCACCTTCTTCAATTTCCTCTTTATTTCTAGTAGTTTTTCTTGTTCAAAAACTTTTCTCCTCAATAATTCAGTGGATAAATAATAATAAACTCACCTCAACTAGTAGTTATTGATAACAAAAATATATTTCAATCCCTATATATGCTTTTTGCCCCCGCCGGCTCAAATTATTGAGCCAGTAAGAGCACATAAATAAACTTAGGGATATGAATGGATGCCACCAAATGGGTGGATGAATAAAGTTATGAAAATTTCTACAAAAAAATAAATAACCATACCAAAATAATTTTTGATGATATGTTCGTAAAAATTGTTTATAACTTCAGTTATTCATTTTTTGGTAAGAATTTTCCATAACTTCATTCATTCAACAATTTGGTGGCATTCATCCATATCCCCCCAATAAATCATTCGAGCTAGCGGTGGCGAACAGCTTATATAGGGGTTGGAGTATATTTGTGTTATGATTGATCACTTATTTAGGTGAGTTTATTGAAGTTCAGACACTGAATTACTGATGAGAAAAATTGTCAAACGACAATCTTTCCAGTAATAAACAGAGAATGTAGGGGAAATTCAAAGGGGTGGGAGGGGGTAAAAAGTTGGCAAAAAGTCTTTTCTCTGGAAAGTTGGTTTTCTGACACTGAAGAAGTTCCATGCAAAATTTTGAAGTCTGAGATTGAACCCAAGTGCAGTTTTTGACTTTTCAACTTGTCGCTCCCGTGAGTTTTTCAATTTGTTCATTTGGTCAACCCTGAGGCCAGGCCCCACTAAAACAGTCTTTCAATGTTTAACCAATACAGAGCAAAGAAACACAAAATTAGGCATATATGATATGTTGAATTTTTGTGATGATTGATTCTGGGGCCCAAAATTTTCAAAAAGACGTTTCTAGTAGTGCGTCTCAACCAAACAGTATTTTGCTTTGCCAGATGACTACTTGTCACTTCCTTCTGTGGTGTTGATCAATGGTTCTAAAAATATCAGGGTTTACGTCACTGTAGTAGTGAAAGTTATGTCTGTTGATATGAAAAGTTGACTCATCGGAAAAAAGCACATGATCAAAAAAATTTTCTTCATCACAAAACTTTTTTAAAACCCATAAACAAAAATTCAGTCGTCGATCATAGTTTTCAAAAAGCTATTGATATAGTTGAATGCGATACGGGTGAAATTTGTAAGTTTTAATTACTTTTTGGATACTCTGTCTGCTTATTCTAGATGTTTCACATATTTTTCGTTGACTTGTGTGAGGGTGTTCAATTAGAGATAATTTCATTGAATATTCATTTTCCTCATTTCCAGTAACCGTTCTTGCATATTATAAGATACACTGCCTGTTCTTCGGAAAAGCTGCAACAACTTTTCCAATGAACGCTTGTTAGGATGATACCTGTGGGCATATACTCTAATAAACAGTTTTCTTCACAGTCACTGATTATCAAAATTATATCAATTCGTTCTTCCTGGGGACAAGTTCTCATTTTACAATATTTCAAAATGACAATAATATTAAACTAGTTGGAACAATGATTATGGTTTGATTAACAAGTTGTGTCACTGTCAAATACTTTTTGTTTCGTAGTAATAGTCAACGTCATCTGGGGCAGAGCCTATTATTATTGAGAAAATAGTAGAATAGATTTCATAGGAAATCGTAAATGTATGTTTTTATTGACCCCATATTGTAATTTTGGTATTTATGTCAATATGAGTCTAATATATTTGCTGAGAAACAAGCGAATTTGACATATTTTGACTCAATAATTAAGACACATGCATTTTCTCATTTTGAAGAAGGCTTTAAATTATTTCAGAAATGGCAATAAATTTGAGTTTTCACATTTGCCTGCATTTTACTTAAGATACACCTTATTTTCAATAATTTAAACTTGTGCTTTCAGCGAATCTACGCATTCTTTCATAAAAAGGTTTTCAAAATGCTTTTTAAGCTTTTCATTAAAATACAGGGTGTTACAAATTATCATATCGGAAGACATATAGAAATCGTTAAAAAGTCATCCCACCAAACGAAAGACGTATAGATTTTCATTTCGGTTTCAGACCCGCGGCTTTATAACTATTAAGAACTCTGTTTCTTTTTTGAAATTTCTCAAAAAAGTCGGTAATGAACCTCTTCTCTACAAATATTCTCATAGATGTAGCTTGCTCTACAGTAGTATTATCAATCTTTCCGCATTCAACAGTTCTGTTAATTTTGACCCGATGAGTATTCCTAAAGTATCTACATCCTTTTGTCGTTAGCCTCGACACTATCAGACATCTCTGTCGTTCTTTCTCACGGGTCATTTTTCACGAGAAGAGCCAAGCATTGGAGTTCTTGGACGAGCAAAGTTTGTCGTAATTATATGATTCTTGAAACCTTAAAATTTTTCGAATTCATACATATTCGTATCGTTTTTCCTCCATATCATGAGATGTTACCCGAACATAACAGGATGTTTCGTTTTGTCTGAACCTCAAGATGAAAAATATATAAGGATTGTTATTGGCCCTGCTTCTCTGAAATATTAACCATTCAGTCTTCAGCAGTTTTTAGTAGACCTAAAAAAATCTAAGAACTGCGGAATATGAAAACAGAAAAGCCGTGAATTTGATGGAATAAGTATCCCAACTCCCACCCAACACAAAAGTCCTCGCAATGCGACATAAATGTCTTCACACAATTTGACCAACTTCTGAAAAATACATATAATTCATTTCATTTGAGGTACTCGCATCCCCACATTGTCACACGAATAAGGTCTTCAATACAAAATGTGATGTTATTTGAAATATTCCATTTGCTTTTTATAGATTAAGAGTCCTCGTATCTTAACACAAATGTCGAAGATGTACTCGTATAGGAACACACATTGTATCCTCTCAAAGGCAGATATCTCACTTGCATTCGTGTGAATTTTTGAATTTGTGTGTTCTCGGAGGATATGCAGAAATTAGGTAGGAGTGTGTTCATCAATCGATCGTTGCACGCCTAGCGATGTATTTGGTGAACTAAGTGTCCGTTGTAATATGGTCTTCCGAAGACATCGTCTATTTTTTATTTATACGTACATCTGAGGTCGAAATAATACGTAGAATACTGAAATGAAGTCAAAAGGTTGCGAGGACGGGGTATGTGTCCTCGCAAGACCTATTTGGTACGGACGAAAGTCCTCGCATGGCTACAAATGCCCACGCTCGCGCACACACATACACACACACTTTGTGATTTTGAGGACAACTTATTTCATTGTGAGTCTTCCTCAGATAATAAGTCTCAATCCAACCTCATGACAAAAAACAACTGATTTTGAAACCTGCGAAATTTCCATTTACGTGGCTGGCATCCACATACCAGCTGGCAGCTATCATCAAATGCCAGCCATGGAACATATAACAAATGAAATTGAAATGTTAGTGATATTTGAAAAAAATTCCGGAAATAGTTTCAAACGATAGATCTCTTTGTCAATTTGATTCATACGACGGTTTGCTGGAAAAAAAACGTAATTTTTGACATTTTATGCCTTGGTGGAATGAAAACAGAATAATAATAATGAAAATGTTTATTTTCAACAACACAAATCACAAGTTCATGAATCACAACAAAATTTGAATATCAATCACTGAAGCAAAATGCTTTTGCGTGATGCATGAGAATATAAAAAATGATAATATAAATATAGTTATTTAACATTATCCAGGTGGGAGGTCCATATCGAGTGAAAGGTCATAATAATGTAAATTCATCAAATCAGGGTAAATGTATCAATTTCGTGTTTATAATTGTATATCCGGTACGTGTGTCAATATCGGGACGATTTAGCACTACTTCAAAAATTTCAGGGTGATGACATTATTGAATATTGTTCTACCAGTTAAGTCTAACCGTGTTTTTACATGACGCTTGAAAGAAAAATAATTTTTATTGATTTTTATTTCATCTGGTAGCAAATTAAATATTTTCTGAGCCAAGAATTCTACGAAACGTTGTCCAATACTCTTTTGACGGCACGGAACATCTTCATAATTCATCTTAGTTCTTGTATTATATTTATGCTCAATGGATTCGAGAGAAATTTTATATTCATTTATAGAAGTGAATATTTGACTCATATCAAATATATGATATTCAAAAGGTAGATTCGAGGAATACCTTCTTTTCACAAAATTTTCATGAATATCGTCTTTCAGTTTTATGATCAAATTAGGAACAGTTAATGAAAGAAACTGATTGGTTTCTTTCTGAATCAAATTCTGAATGAGTTGATTGATTTCTTTTGCAGCGTCAATTGCCGATACAGTTTGACCTTCAACCTTCAAAACAGCTTGGTGAAAACTTGCAGACTGAGCGTGTAAAAACATTTCTCAATGCTCAAAAAATAATTCAACAATGGTTAATTAAAAAGTCTTTGACAACTTCTTCGCTTGATAGGTAAATACAAATTCGGTTGTTTGAAATTCTTGATGAGAATATTATATTTCTTGGTTGAATTTTGTTTCGCAATGCGATCAGATAATCTTCAAGTTTGGTGTTGTCTAAAGAATTTAAAATAATAGCTTGTCTTTTGCTTGGGAATGTAGGCGATGGTATGACGGATGAGTATGATGGTTGTGAAGTCTGATTAGGTAGATTTTGGGAGTTCTCACTCCTAGAAAATTCCATCGTGATTTTCTGATTCGTAGATCAGGTCATCGACAATTTCTGAGTACGGCTCTGTGTGCGAGCGATTCACTTCTTGATAAGCTTGTTGATGTTTGAAATATGAATAAAGAACTCATTTATTATCTCCAGCTGATCAGATACACTTGAAGTAGATACTGATATACTATACACTCAAAATTATTCAGTCTTAACAATTGAATTTCAAAATATTTCGATACTGGTAAAAGATTCACTGTTCGGTGACCAAGGCCAGGGTCGAACTCCCAATATCATTTTTGTTTGTTATAATTTGATCATTTATTCCTATTGAATCAATTAAATTCTCATTTGCCTTTCGAACAAATATCAGAGATTGAAGGAAGTATTTGAGCAGTTTCGAATGGGTTCATTCATTTTTTTTTATTGATTAATAGCATCACGTATTATGTTCTTGAGATTTCTGAGTTTTTCGTTTGTCATTATCCTTATTTGGGTCTGCCTGTATTTGTCCGTATATCTCATTTTTATCATCTATGAGTTTCATTATACTAGGGGTAATCTATTTTTTCTAATTTTATTTTTATTTTTATGAACTTTCATGGTGGTCGTATGTTTTTTTGAATATTTTTGTAGTCTTTCATGAACTAGCACATCATTTAATTATAGATGTCTAACCACTCTTCATTCATTATTTTGTTTTTCAATGTGTTATAGTTTGTGAACGTTTTATAGTTATCGGATTGTGTTTTATTTATATTTGCTGAATTATAATTATACTGAATAGAAATAGGTGAGTGTTATGTTATTTCATAATTGAATACAAATGATTTGAGATATATGTTGATATGAATTTTTTCTAAATATATATAGTCAAAGCAAGTTTTATTATTAGGTCTTGTTACTCTATTAATGTGAGAGATGAAACCAAATGAGCCCATAATGTTTTCATATTTTTCCACTTCAGAACTACCGTCTTTCAGCAAATCCATGTTGATATCTCCAATAACGATATGAAATCTTTATTTTTTTCTCGAGTTCAAGTAGTCATAGAGATCCGCATTGAATTCATTTTAATCTGTACTTGGAGACCTATACAACGCTGTAAGTAACGATTTGGTTCGCTTTGAGTCCAGATATAATTCTATTTCTGTACTGTGAGAAATTCAAATGATTTTATGATCACAACATAGATTTGATTGAATATATACAAAAAATTCATCATTTTTATTCAATGAAACTCCACTATATATAATGTTATAACTTGGTATTTCATAAAGATTAAGATCGGTTATTTCAAATGTTTCAGTTAAAATAATAACTCCGAACTTTTCAGAGACCTGATTCAAGAATATAGAAAATAGATCATGATTTTTTGTAACGCTCTGGATATTTATATGTGATATTCTGAATTAACCACCACATTCATTTCCAAAAGTATTATTGTAATCACTAATATAATAATAATGATGATAATGATAATAATAATAATAATGATAATAATAATAATAATAATAATAATAATAATAATAATAATAATAATAATAATAATAATAATAATAATAATAATAATAATAATAATAATAATAATAA
>WOGR01001672.1:3139-19272 GCA_015342045.1 Leptinotarsa lineolata | reverse complement strand
GATTTTTTAAAATAAAAAACACAAGCACTATAGGAAAATCCTTAAGCCGTTCTAAAATCTGTGTCTGTGCTGAAGTAGAGATTTACGTTGGATTCAAATCGCTGGAGACTGAATTCCTTTGGAAAAAACCTTCCCAGGAAGTTATTTCCACGTAAATGCAGTTCTGCAAATGCAAGAATTCTCAAACAGTGAAGTTCGAGGTGTACTGAGTTGAACGTCAAAACGATGAGCAGCCACAGTTGATATATACCGCTCTTATTGGAATAAAATGTTCCAAGTCACTTGAACACCTCCCGTGAAAGTATCTATAAGAGAGAGACAAATCTCTAACTTTTCTTCGATGTTCCAGACTATCAAGGTTGCAAGTGACGTTTGTGTCTCCAATCAGGTGGGTGGTTCTTTTCTGGATGGAATCCAGTAGCTTCAGGATATTTTTTGGGGCGGAGCTCCATACATGAGAACAATATTCCAAAGAAGGTCCGATCTGAGCTTTATAAAGCAAAAGTTGCTGAGGTGTGTACAGTTTTCTGATTCGGAATAGTGTTCCAAGCTCTTGAGAAGCAGCCTTTGCAATTCCAGCAACATGATTGTGCCAAGACATATTGGTGTGCATTTTAACCCCCAACAAACTCATTCAAGCAGAAAGCGGAATTGTCTGTCTTGACATTATTATATTCGGTTCGGAGACATTAATCTTTTCGGGGAAAACCGATGCCTGGGTTTTCTTCGCATTGAATTGAATCTGGTTACTTTCACCCCAATTTGAAATCACCTCTAGATACTCATTGAGATATGCAAACATCCTGCTGCCAGTGAAGATGTGCATCTGCAGCCGATGTTCTGGAAACCAAGTGGAGTGGCCAGACAAGTGTGCTCTCGTCAGCAAAGCATAATATTTTATTTTTGTTGTTTTTTTCAATAACTCGTTGATATACAATAAAGAGAGGGTTGGAGAAAATATGGATCCCTGGGGAATACCAGCGTTGATGTTGAAAGTATTCGAGAGATATCCATCAACGGTCACTTTCAGGAAGCCATACACAAAGAAGATCCGCAAAGCCATAGCATCAAAGTTTGGCCAGCAATCCCTTAGCACTTGAGCTATTGCACTTGGGCCGAAGCCTTTAGAAATATCAAGTGCAACAGCTCTTGACTCTTTATGTTTCTCGATTGCGTTATTCCAAATATGGGTGACATACGATAGAAGGTCGCCTGTTCATCTTCGTTTCCGATAGCCATATTAATGATCGCTCAAAATGTTGAAGCCTTCCAAATATTTGAGGATATGGTGGTTTGCGGCTTTTCCTATGATTTTTGATATCGGTTTTCGTGAATTTTGATTCATTCCGAAACGAGATTCCTGAATTTCAGTTAAAAAGAAGATCTGATTGCTAAAAATACCTGAAGTTGAATTCCTGGACATCACATTAGACGAACATTTGAACCTTAAGGCACATTGTGTGAATCTCTTGTCAAAAATTTGTGTTGTGTTGTATTGGTGTTTATTTTTTTGTTTACTACAGTTTATTTTGTTTCTCATGTATCTGATGATTTTTGAATTTTGGTTATAGTTTTGAAAAGGAAAAACTTCTCTTTGAGACCTGAAGAAGAATTTAATTAAATTCAACACATTAACAAAAAAACAATCGTTTTTCTGAGAGAATTGGATCTTGTTACCCAACAAACCTTTTTGAATATGTCATGTAGATCACTAGATTATTTAGCAATATAGATAACGTTGATCTTCATTTTCACTAGTTTGATTGATACTGACCTTCTACAAAGCTCGGCTGCTTTTTCCCATGAATGCCTGATGTTAAAAAATTTATAGCAGTGAAGACCTCTCAGTTCCCAACCTGTAACAAATTGATTATTATTAGTGTTTACGTGGATATTAGTTGCGACTATGTTATTAGAAGGATAATACCAGGACAATAATGAACAGTTGGAGTTTGCTGAAGTATGAAAGCATAATTCTATGGTTGTGGTGGCTCGTGAAACAATATCTCAAAAATGAATATTGCCCAAGTTTCCAGATTGAAGAACATCGTAATTCTGTTATCGGCGAAAACATGTTTAACAACCAACTTGCATTTTAAATCAGTCTGTCACGATGAAATTCATTTCAACTGATTCATTTTTGTGGGATCATGTGAAAGTAAAATCTACAAAACCACTAATGTGGAAGTCTTTAACTTGAGAATTCAAAAATCTTCATGATGATCGTACGACTTTATTCAAATTACAAAAACCATAATGGATCATTTCGACACATTCTGTGAGTGACCACGAGAATTCTGAAGAGTTGTTTTTGGAACCAAAATAAGTAACATTTATACATTGATTTCATTAGTAAATGACTGACATAATCACATCTCAAACTTGACAACTGATCAAATGACCTAAAGTTTGATACGTGATAAATCATTTATATAGGTAGGTATAGGCTTTTATAGGTTAAAGAAATGGTCTAGAAGAGTACAAAATATTTGGATTTTTTCAGAGAAGAATCCTCTCCAGAAATTTCAAAGATTCCTACAATACAAATATAATGTCTACCTATTCTCCTATGTTCTACTTGAATTCCTGGTTCATAGTAATACAAGTCTGACATCTATGGGTAGGATTGGTACAAAGTACAACCACTGCAATTCGCAAGGGTTCATTGTAGCACACAGTTATTCACACTCAATCTGAAAAATCCTGCTTTCTAACGAAGAGATCTGTCAGGACGCCATCCACTCCAAGGTTGACACACCATTGTACATTCTTCTCGGTCTAGTGAGGACCTGACCATGTACTACGTCCACAAAATTAGCATGTGATAACACTAAAGATTCGCATAAGGTCGATTTGTTTTTTTTTATCAACAGTGTTCTATTAGAATATATCATTTTGACATTGCTGTGCCCTCGTTTCAGAATTTGCGATACCTGTCGTGTGAAACTTAAAGAGCTGTCGAGGTATAGTCCTAAGTTTTTAGAAATATCCTTAAGAGGTAACTCAACGCCATTTTCAGTTATAGAAACCTTTTCCAGATTGCGTTTACGTGACAACGTATTTCCAACGAGCATAACTACTCACTTAGAAGGATGGACAGTTAAGCAAGATTTGGCAATAAGTGTGTTCAACGATTTTTTGCTATCGAAAATAATGGATCAAAGAATTTGCATCAGATTTTTTCTAAAAACTGGAATTGAGTGCTCAAAAACATTTGAAATGTTGACAGTAACGTACGGTGATTGTACTCTATTTACAAGGGGTACGAGCTTTTCACAGAAGGTTGGGAAACCTTCTGGGGAGGATGACCCAGCACATCCACAACCGATGAAAATGTTGATAAAGTGAAAAAAATTTTTATGGAAAATGGTCGAATCACTATTAGAGAAGTTGCTGGGGATGTGGGCATATCGGTTGGCTCATGCCATGTGATACGTGTAAGACAGCAAAGTTCATACCAAAATTGCTGAATTTTGACCAAAAAACCGTCGCATTAGCATCGCTCAGGAATTATTGAATAACGTCAATGGGGATCCAGATTTGCTCTGGACCAAAGTCCAATCGTCCCAATGGAAGAGCCCAGGAGAGCTAAGAGCAAAAAAGCAAGTTTGATCAAATGTCAAGGTTCTGATCACCGTTTTCTTCAATTACCATGACGTAGTGCATCAGTTCTTACCACATGGTAGCACGCATGAGTTTTGCATCACGAAATAGAAGAGACCCATGAAAGGACGGCATTTGGCGACGATTGTGGGGATGAAAACAGAATCGCTGAGAGAGCTCATGAACATACCAAAAAATGCATATAAGAATTGCTTCGAATAGAAATTGATGAATAAATTAATGAGTTTACCAATTTTTTTAACAGGCCTCGTCGTATATCCTTCTTGAACCAAACTTAATCGATCAAAATGCTCCAATCCTATGGTATAATTTCATATTTGAGCAAATACTCAATGTATAATCATTTGATGAAATATCTAGATCGTGGGACGAGAGATTTCTTCTCAAATTATTATAGTATACTCAAGTAATTTGCTTGGCAAAAGTTCGAAAATGTCAGATTTTATTTGATTAATCTTTTTACACTCAGGATATAACTTTGAATTATTTCTAATGATCCTTCTGAAATTTTTATAAATTGTCATTTTCATTTCTGTATGAGCTACATCAATTAGAATTTTCCAAAATAAAAATTCATCGTGAATTATTTCAAATTCGAAGGATATTTTTTGCCAATGCTGATTACTGACATGGTCGATCACAGAACCATCAAAAGATTTATTGTGGAACGTTTGGACAATTAATCACTAGTTCAAATATGAATTCGACTTGATCATTATGCAAAAAAAGCATCTGACAATGAGATGGTGAAAGTGAAGATTCAACTCTCATTTCGTTTGGAGCGTACCTTGTAATGTGCAGTGAGGTATGGCTAACGATTCTTTGATAAGAAACTGGCCCAACATCATAAACTAGAGAAATGGCTGTTGCAAAATAACGATTTGAAACTACCTAGCTATCCAGTTGATTGATTCGAGAAAGAATTAAAATTCACGTTCAGATTTCGTCATACACTCGTGTATTATTATCGATAAAGTTTCTCACGAGTAATTATATCTGATCTGCTTAATTCAATTATCTCACTGTAACTGTGACTCAGTTTCGAAAAAATAAGGAAAATATTCAAAGATATTGAAATGTGGGTGGCACTTTTGAACTATTTATAAAAATTCACATTTGTTGAAAGGAAAAAACTAGCAGTCGAATTTGCTCTATTTGTTGAATTGCTATTTATATTTTCATGACAAGTTGAAATACATTATTATTAAATATCCCCAAATTGCTACAAACATTTATTTTGTTTAAATGTATTATATAATGAAAACGACAACAGTTTATGGGAGGTATGGTATAAAAACTCATTGTTACATATTCTTGAAGAAGAATTTGAACTTATTTGAAAAGTTGTCAAAAACAATTGTTTTTCTAAGAATAATTGATGCTGCGTTTCCCTACCCACCTATTGATTCTTTCAGGTCATTTCATTTCATTTCATTTCAAAACATGTTATATCATATTAGACATTGGAAGTCTGAACTGATGAAACTCAACAATTCATGAGTTCTTCATCACGAAATTGAAAAGACTCATTCGAAACGTTGGCAAAAAAATATGTTTTTCTAAGGATAAATAATTGACGCTGCGGTACCAACTTATTTGGAAGTAATAAATGCAAGTAAGTACGTTTCGCCAAAATTCAAAGAAGAAAATGATAAAATGGTATTCAGTACTTGTACAGTTTCAGTCAATATTTTTCAGCTTCTAATACAGGGGGAATGAAGATAATGGAAATATGACAATATGTATTTTAATTGAAATCGAACAGAATGATAGAAATATCAACTGAAGTTGAAGATATTATTCATTTCCATTTCAAACACGTCATAATCCAAGAGAAAACTTGTGATAATAACATGAACACAAAATTTCATACAATAGGACAACCAATTATGCGAAATTACATATCTATTGATATTTTAAAGTATATCACAATATGGCAAAAATACATGTGAGTGATTTGACCACTCTGTAATGTTGAAACAACTCAATATTGAGACATCATAGTCTTGGCAGAAAAAACAAACGCTCCTCAAATCATCAATAATACAAAATAAACCACTATAACAATCTGCCATATCTATTTCAGATGTATATCTACTAACTAACACATTTTGAAGCTAATGTATATACATTCAATGAAACCTCTGTGATAAGAATTTTTTTCTACTATCTGGCTATTAAGTTGTTTTGTCAATTTTAATGTCATGTGATTTTTGTAGCTCCATGTGAACAAGGAGGCCACTTAACAGGACCATATTTAGCAACCCATCTGTTGCCAAAACACTCTTGCACCATCCTTTTTACGCCAATGAAATTATGTGCTAGTACTCCATCCTACTGAAAACAGATAATCTGACAAGTTTCCAATTCAAGATCATCGAAAAACTCCAACACTCTTCTAATAAATTATTGTAACGGGGTCCGTTCAAAGAACTATGGTGGAAAAATTGACCGATAATTCTGCTTCTGAATAGACCACACTAAATATTAATACTGAATTGTCTTTGCAGATCGTGGGGATGGACTAAAAATGGCTTATGTCTACACCAATAATGAAAATTCTTTCTATTATACATCTCACCATTAGAAAAATTAGCCTGATCACTCCATATAATATTTCTATAGACGTTTGGATCTTGTCTGCATTTATTCATAAACCACCAACAAAACCCTTATCGTCTCTCAGGGTCACCAGGTTCTAGTGTTTGCACTGGTCTTAACTTATGAGGAGAAATCTTATGTTTTTTCAGAATTCGTTGAATAACAGACAGTGGAACAGCAACTTCTCTAGATGAATCTCCAATGGAATGATTTGGATTTAACTCAAACTAGGCTAAAACGTCAATTTCTGTATTTCGTTAATTTGTTAATGGTCTTTTTTAGTGAAAAATTAATGAAAAGGGTAATAAGTAATGAAATAATTCCGAAAAATATCGGATTTTTCATTGAATTTAAAATAAATTCAATTACCTTCTACAATTGAGGAAAATTATTTATACCCACCTTTCAATCTGTTGCAATTCCAATAGCCAATATCTACTTCATGTTTTTGAGATTAATTCGTTCGACCATGACGATAACATTCAGTTACTGACTCAACAGATATTTATTTCCAATTTGTGGTTACACGCAATGAATTTCTTCCGTTACTTCTATAGATCCTTACAACATATACTAAATTGTGAAAACAAACACGCACAGGTTATGTTGCGAGTAAGTGGACTTCATTCAGCAAATATCTAATAGAATTCATAAAAGTGGTGCGTTAATTTCTTGGAGAAGTGTATATCCGTTCTCTTCCGAAATGAATTTTGTTAGCTTCAGTAAAATTTTTGATTTCTGCGGTGTTATAGACAACTGGTTATTCCGTCTTAAGACTTAATTTGATGGCTGGATTTGCAGTGAAGGTATCTATTGTTATGCGTTTTAATTTTAAAAGAGCATAACAATTTGATGTAACGTTGAATGATATATTAATGGAGAGAAGTTGGTCATTTTTGAATGTTTGGTGTAAAATTTATTGTTGTATCTCATTTTGAAATATGCTAGTCTGAATAACTTGCTGAAATTCTTCTAGTTGGTGACAAAAGTATCTATTTTTTGAAAGCGGACTGTACTTGTGTAGCAATGATGAAGAAAATAAAGAGATGCAGAATGTTAAGAATTTCCTATACTACTTCGAATGACAACTTTGACCTGAGGTTCATTGAACTTTAGGATGAATAGAAATAATTTTATTGAAGAAAATTACATCTCCCAGTTGAAAACTGCCTCTTTTTATTTTTTTTTTGTTAATTCTAGTTTTATGAACACAAAATTTCATGAAATGTCAAAATTTATCGCCCGGTAGATATAATTTTCCTAAATTAAAATTATGATTATCCATTAAGTTACATCTCACGCACCAGATGAATGGATCGATACTTTGAAAGTTGGTCAACAGCAATCGCAAATCCAAAATTTAAACATTGTTTTTACGGATTCCGAAAATATTCATCTCCTTTTCTGATAGGCTAAATCAAAGACAAATTATCGATTAATAGAGTATTTTTCTCTCAAAAAAATGAAATTTGGTATTTGCTTATCAATTTATTGGTCGAATCAGAAGTTTGCGCTGACTACATCTGTGTAGAGTTCTTCAAACAAATTGTTACATTTTTTAGATTTTTGTCTATTCCAGAATTTGGCTGAATGATTCACAGATAAGTGCGCTCCTCTACAATTTCTTTTGTTTGAGAATATTCTGGGTGATGAAGAATTGACTCAAGTGAGAGGTAAATAATGCTTATCCACCAATCAAAGAAAATACGTTTCCTGCTCTGCGTCAGTTAATTTGTTTGACCATGAAGCAAGTGTAAGCCGAACATTACGTTAATTGACTGCTGTTGTGTACTTGGCATATGTTTATAAACAATAATGTTATCAATTACTGGTACGGTTTCGTATCGTTCTAAATATATTGGCCTCCTTGCCAATCATTGCTAAAATCTTTTTGCGATATCACATCTCTGAATATTTTACAGCATATTTGCAATTTACAATCAAAATTGGAAAAGTTTTTCTAACATTTGACAAGCTGTACATAAAATAGCTATTTATGATATGAGTGTTAAAAGTAAGGTTTTATTTTGTGAGTGAAAAAGTTTGCGAAACGAGCGTAGCGAGTTGGGCAATTCCACGAACAAAATGAAACTTACTTTTAACACAAATATCATACAAAGTTTTTTGTACAATTGTACAACTCTCCTGTTTCCACGATAAGATAGATAAATTTAATATTTCTATGAAACTACATTTTGACATCTCTTGTCAGTTAACTATTACCATGTTATCGCATTTTCTGTGGCCGTGTCAGGTAATGCCGAATCACCTGGTCACCAAAGAACAGTATTGTTTAAAGCTCACGCGTTTTTTTTAAGTCACATTTAAAGTTCTTGCAGGTGTTTATTGTCTTGTATAATGAAGAACAATTATGAGGAATTGTGTATTCCTGACGATATTGAAGAGGCTGCAAAAAAGCTTCAATAGAATTGTAACCAAAAAAATTGCCTCAGCATATTCTAATTTTCTTAGCTGGTGTAGAATTAAAAACGCCGAAGAAGATTTCAATGGAACACGTCAAATTTGTGGAGCAAGTTTTCAATGATGAAGTCGAGTGCGCTCGTTAAAATGGTGTTAATACAAGCAAATATTTCAAGGTAATAGCAATAAAAATAGTTTTAACAGTAGTGTTAAAAGTATTTTTAAAATAATTTTTTCCACCAAATAGCAATAAACAAAACATAATTATCCAATTTTCAAGGAAGTTTTTTTATGAATAATAGATATAATAGATACAATTGAATTATGTTACAAATGTATTATACATTATTTATATTATTATCATTTACGAACATTAATATGGAAAGTACAATTAGAACAACTGCTGATATTAATACCTTGCGATGTTGAAGGGACTTGTAATATATCTGAACTAGCTGAGTTGACAATTTCATGGGCATCAACATTCAATTCTTCAAGTGAAGAGGACGATGCTGTAACGCTTGAGTTAGCTGTTGTGATTAATCTTTCAATAATTGCCTTTTTATAGGAAATGGATTGATCGATGTAACCCTCAACTACTATTATAGACTTACATCCTCCGTGCTTCTTAATATCCGTTATATTTGCTCCTACTTCTGCTAGCAAAGGAGCCAGAAGACCTTCCGGGAGGTCCCGAAACTCAGATATGGTAGAGGGCATCTTCCCAAACGTATTTATACCAACTGTGTTGGCACTGCATTTATTAATTGAGTAATTCAGAAAAAAAACATTGATGATTGATAATAGAAAGGCGTAATGCAACATATTTATTAAAATAGTAATAATAATAAGTTCATTTACCAAAATAAAATGCTACTACATAATCAACAATATAATTAATTGTTATTGAGAGATGTAAATAAACATCGAATTTCTAGTATAACTAAAGTTGCGCGTGGGATTTGCACAATTAAATTTACAATTTTTTTTAAATATACAATGGTTTGAATTGGTCTCACATTGTTAATTTTTATTTCGATTCTTAACATTTTGACATTTGTTTTATATATGACTATGATAAAGTTAACAATAAACGAAAACAGTACACAAACAATTTGTGAAATATCAAAATTGACAAACTATATTGATGAATATAAAGATTTAATAATAACATAAGATTCAGAAGGCCAACTAGTCAATGAGAGAACGAACCAGATCTCGATTCAAGTTAAGAACATAGTTTCTGATTATTTTTTTCAACATGTGACAAGAATTTATGTTCATTATATTCATTTCTTGTTCAGTGGGCAGAAAATTGAAATATTTTGGAATGAGGTAAGTTATATTTCGTTGTCCGATTTTTGTACTGCTCAGAGATGTTTTAACATGATACTATTTTTTTCTAGTAAAATGTTCGTGGTCGATATTATTTGATAGATATTCATTTTTGTGTAAATGCGTAAGTATGTTTCTAAGAAATGTTTGTCTTACATCGCATAGTCAATGTTTTTTCCAACAACGCAAAAAACGGTCTATTTTTGTTTTTATATTTGGAATTCGAACAGTCAATGATTTATCTATTAATTTAATGTCTTCTATTGACAAATGGCACAGCTCTTCACGCCGCCAGGCTCCATGTATTCCGAAAATAGTAGCAACTTTTATCATCAAATATTTTTCATCTGGCGCCTCATTTATAAACCTCTGGACTTGTTCGAAAGTAAGATTTTTTAATTTTTTGGGCCTATTACTTTCATTTTTCCGCTTTGAGAATGCTATTACCTTGAAATATTTGCTTATATTAACACCATTTTTAACGAGCGTACTCGACTTCTCCATTGAAAACTTGCTCCACAAAGTTGACGAGTTCCATATTTTTGATTCCTCTTCTAGATAGGCTAAGAATACGGTTTCGCTGAAATTTTCTTCGACGTTTTCAAGTCTACACCAGCTAAGAAAATTAGAATATGCGATATCGTACTGCTGAGCCGATTTTTTTGGTAACAATTCAATTGAAGCTTTTTTTGCAGCCTCTTCAATATCGTCAGGAACACAGAATTCCTCACTATTATTCTTCGTTATGCAAGACAATAAACACCTGCAAGAACTTTAAATGTGACTTTAAATAAAACGCGTGAGCTGTAAACAATACTGTTTGTTGGTAACCAGATGATTCGGCGTCACGTGACACGGCCACTTCACAGCAAATGCGATAACATGAAAATAGTTAACTGACAAGAGATGTCAAAATGTGTGGTTACAGAGATATTAAATTTATCTATTTTATTATGAAAACAGGACAGTTGTAAAAAAAAACTTAGTATGATATTTGTGTTAAAACTGTTAAAAGTGAGTTTTAGTTTGTTCGTGAAACTTTTCCACTCACAAAATGGTCCAGGAAACGTGTAGGTTGTGAGAATTCTCAGGTCTCTTCTTAGATTTGACAAGCTGTACCTGTCATAACAAATATCATGGAGAGTGTTTACAATATAGTGTGATGTCATATTCCTTCCTTTCTGAAAACAGGTATTATATTGAGATTTTTCCATTCTAATGGATTTTTCTGCATGTATCATGTGTAGTCGGCAGTTTTTATCAATAGAAATAGGTAGTATTTTCAGTATATTATTTTAATATAGATTTGTCAATTTGCTCTCGAATAAATGTAATATATTCAATAGTTTCTTTATTGCTCGGTCCATTTCTGGCTTGGCTTGCAAGGAAGGAAGAGGCGATGTTCTTCCTTACATGCAAACCATACCAGAAATGGACCAAGTAATGGAGAGGCCACTGAAAATATTACAGTTGCCCAAGAACAAATTTCAGATGAAAATGATCCTTGAAATTTTTGAACAAAAATGTTCAATGCATCAAATGTGTTCCTGAAAAATTTATTGTGTCAATATCTGAGGAAAAATGTGGTGAGTAAGTATATTTAACAAAATATATGTTGCTTTTTGCATCGGCAATATTTTATTCATAGACAGATTTTGCATTTATGAAGAGTATTTCCTGTAGACATTATAAGTCTCATCATCTCTTATCACTTCTGTATTTGTATCACAGTTTCGTATTTCTATCAAAATCTTCTGATATAAATAATATGGATGTGTATTTTGTAGTTGTTCTGATACTGTTTCAGTGTGCATCCGTTATTTCTGATAGCAACTTGATAACGCTAAATCTTACGTAAATATTCGTTGTTGCAACTGGTTTTAGTAGAGGAATGTTTTACTATTAATAACTCTCCAGTGAGTGTGTGTTTGCCATGTGATTTTACCTTTATGTAAGTCTTATTCTCTTCGACGAGACCTCGTTTGAAAAATTATTATTCCAATAAAGGTCACACTAGTTGTAGCATAAATGTGATTGGTTACGCAGATACTTATACCACCTTTCATAGGCAATGTGAATATTATGTCAATAACAAGTGATTTTTGATTATATAATTCAAGAATTCTAGAGAACATAAATATAATCAAGGGCAATTATTCTTCTTGTCGAGATACGTAACATACAGATTCCAGAAGACTTTTTAAACTCAGAGTTTTGTTTCTATAACGAGTCTGCTTTGTTTTCAATAGAATGTGCTATTGATCCTAGTATTTCCTGATAGTATGAATATTATAGTGAGATAATTGGAATGAATATGATTATCACATAGTCAGAATGTCTTGTTCGTTAAAAATGTCAACATTTTCACCAATTCTTGAAGTGAAAATCGCAAGAAGATGAAACAAAATCTAACCAGGATATGAAGTTTGTGGAGTTGAAAATAACCTCTTTCACACAAACTTGACTTAAACTGTCCGAATTTTAGATTTCCAGTTTCCTCGTCGAGGTGGGTGGACGTGTAATTGGATGCGGCTGTTCTCATCGACGAGAGAGCAAAAGGTCACGCCGTAACAGCACATGCAAGCAATTTGAGTAGATTTGTGTAGTGAGAGTTCAATCCGTAGTGTATATATGCAGTCAAAATACGTGCCATTAGGTAACGAAACTTCATGAAGTTCAAAAAAGAAGTGCGGTATTGCGTACAGTAAGACTTCTGTACTCCTAAGAGTAGACATAACCTCCTGAACGAAAGCAAAAGCCAATATTATAGAGAGAGAGTATGATTGAGTAAGATGAGTCATAATATTAGTCTAACGAAAACACTTTTTTTGAACTAAGTTAGAGTAAACTATCGGTAACATTTAGTTATTCTCTCTACCTTAAAACATAGTGTGTACAGTGGTTTGATCATTGTCTCCGTTTACTGATTCACTAATATTCGTAGTCTCAATAAGAACGTTGATGAATTCAAAATATTTCTCGATACTCTAGATTCTGACATTCATTGTGTGGCTCTAACAGAAACATGGGTGTTAAAAAATCCTAAATTATATAGCATACTACAATACGATATGCTACACAGTGGAGGCAATTTTAACCAAAATGATGGAGTAGTGATCTACATCCGATCCCATCACACTTATAGCTATGAAATTGTGAAATTAACGATTTTACAGCTATAAACTAATATTACATTAATTGCAATATATAGGCCGCTGTCTACAGGCCTTTTCGACTGCAATAGACATCTACAAACAATTTTGCATTCTTGTACTTCACATACAGCTTCCTATTCTACATTCTTTTAGGTGACCTCAATATCGATATATTGATAAATAATGAATATCTTAATCATTTTTCAACTGCACTGCAAATGATCTTTGACACCCTTCAGAGTAAGAACCATCTGGTACTTTACGTTGTGTAACTGAAATTGTCACTAACGATAGTTATCTCTTAAACTCTTATATATCTTTTTACTATCGTTAATTTCATAGGTTTAACTTTATATCTGTATACTTCAACTGTGTTTTGCCAAATTCTTGAAATTTTATTGTTCCTGTAATGCGAAGCAAGTGCTTTTGCATTTATCGCCATTTTTCTTTATTCACCTATTATTATGTTCTGTGAAACCTTTCAAATGAAAGAATAAAGTAATTATTATCACCATCTCCCATATCAAAGGATGTTTCATCTCTTCAAACTCATCACCAATTTGGCAGGGAGTTTTGATGAAATGGTATCGACAAATATTGAATGTTTGTGACAGAGTTCCATTGTACATTCCCTGTCTTAAAAATGTACCTCCTACTAGGCATTGATTTATTTATTTCAATCCAATCTTGACTCTGTACATCCCCATCTCGTGTTTTAGTGAACTCCTAGAGAAAAATGTTCCACCTTTTTGAGAAGAAACCATTCGTATCCAACCTTGCTTTGGATCTTCTGCTATATTTTTTTCTTCTGACATGTTCTCAGATTGATGAAACGTTATCACCAATTCGAATTGAAATTAAATTGTTATTCGCATAGAAATATTTGTTAAATTGCCAGTCTTTCAATTATGTCAAATTTTCTAAATGAACAATTCGTCCAGGCCAGTCTCAACTCACCTACACAATAGGTTTATGGACCTATCAGAAAACAACTACCTTTTTGGCTAATACCACAAAGGGTGTTGGATCATATCCGACAGGCGTCAGTGCATGATTCTTCACAGAAATAATTCCTGCATATGCTGTGGCCGATACAACTTCCGGAATCGATTTTTAGTTTTCGGAATACATTTGCAGACCGATTTTGGGACGAATTGTTCATTTAGATAATTTGATTTAAAGCTAGTCTTCAAGTATGCCCACGTACTATAATAATGAAACTTCCAATTATGTCTCAGAAGAATTTTTTTGATACAAAAAATCATATATTACAATTTCACTCTGACAAAAAGTGATTGGGTTGACCTGTGTTAGAGAATAGCCTAAAATAGGTAATACGAGACCCAAAAAGAACTGCATTCACGGTTTATTACCATAGAGAAATACTTTGATCTGCCATAGATCTCATTAGTCTTACTAGACCAGATTAAGGATGTCTGAAATTATCACCCCTAAATAGAACAATCTGACGTGAGAATTGATTAAAACAACTCTTCTTATAAAAATCCATAGTGTTC
Organism: Leptinotarsa lineolata; assembly: GCA_015342045.1. Taxonomy (NCBI): domain Eukaryota; kingdom Metazoa; phylum Arthropoda; class Insecta; order Coleoptera; family Chrysomelidae; genus Leptinotarsa; species Leptinotarsa lineolata. Next base: position 4,619 of record WOGR01001672.1, on the reverse strand, counting down.
TCCAATAGGTTTCCTCCTATTTCTGTATGCATGAAATATCAATATATACTTCCCGAACAAAAACAAAGTATCTACCTACTACGTGTAATCTGTGTACTCTGCAATCTTTCATTTGGAAATTGCTGAAGGATGAGAATACGTTTTCATTTCCTGTAGAAGTAGAAAAGAGCTTAGTAATACGTTATATAAGTGAATTTGCAATTCTCTCTGCAGGCAATCAAGCATCAACCTTCAACCATGAATTCTTTTATTAGTACAAACCTACGCTACATTAAAAGAAAATGTCAAGGCCATTCAATACTCCGGTTAATTCCAATTGGGTTTTTTCTAAAGAATGACACATCTATATGTTGTAGACATTCGATGAAAAAACAACTGTTTCTCGAGAAAGTATTGGAATTTTCAACCTGGACATTGTACGAACTTGAAGATTTGGTAAGTACTAATGCCTGATTTTTGTTCTGGCGAGAGAAAGTGTTTTCAATAAATTTATTTCAGATCAGAGGTTCCAAATTATACTTACGAGGTTGCCTTTTATATTTCGGGATTAATAATCGAAAATCACTTTACTGTTTTTCCAAAATATTTCCGATAAAGATCTATACACATTTGCATGCGTTTGAAACAATTGTCGAAGCACTTTTGCCACTATGATTGAGGTATCTCCGAAACATGCATTCTGAATGCAGCAACCGCTTCTTCAGGTGTCGAAAAACGTTGACCTCTCTGTTTGTTTTTCACGTACGGGAATGAAAAGAAGTCATTCAGTGCCAAGTCAGTACTTTACGGCGGATGACTCATCAAATCGATGTTTTGAATGCTCAAAAATGCAGTTGTTTGAGCCGATGTGTGAGAGATTGAATTTTCGTGGTGAAGAGTGATCCGTCTTCGGCGGTTGGTTTTCCTGATTTCTTCGAAGGCAACTGGCAAACAATTGGTTGTGTACCACTCAGAATTGACTGTTCTGCGTTGTTCTAGTGTTACGGTTGCGACCTGTCCAGTTTTTCCGAAAACACAGGCGACCATTTGCTTGGAAGTGCTTCGTGCGCGAACAACTTTTATAGGATTTGGCTCCTCTTGAAACACCCATAGAGTCGACTGCTGTTTACTTTCGGGCTCATACGCGTAAATCTACGATTCATCACCTGTCGCGATGTCATAGACGTGTTTTGAAGTACCGCGATCGTATTTTTTGAGCATTTCCTTCGACCAATCGACACGAGCTTTTTTGAGCGATTGACAAATTGTGTGGGATCCAACGCGAACAAATTTTTTGACAGTCAAATGTTTATGCAATATTGAATATATCCTGATCCCACTAATACCTAAGGTTGTCTCAATCTCACGATAGGTCACATGACGATCTTGCAATATCAGTTCGCGCACAGCACCAATGGCTTTTGGTACAACAACTGATTTTGGACGACCTTCACGAAATTCGCCTTGGAGTGAACTACGACCACGATTGAATTCACCATAC
>WOGR01001671.1:0-19273 GCA_015342045.1 Leptinotarsa lineolata | reverse complement strand
CTGCTGGACCAATTTTTATGATTTTTGTCTTTTTGGATTTGTCTATTCCGGGAATAGAATAATGAGTGTTGAAATATGATATTTTATCAATAAAAATGATAATATCTCGAAAACTCTAGAACGGCAGGACCAATTTTAATGATTTTTGTGTTTTTAGATTTGTCTTCATCGGGAATAGGATAATAACTAAAAAAATATTATATTTCATCAATAAAAATAATGATAATAAAAGAGGCAAAACATCAGTGACAACTAATATGTATATCACAGGATGCTTTACTGAATAGTGCATTTTTACTACCAATTCTCATTTATTTTATTATACTCAATAATTTTGTATCAATTTTAAAATCCTAAATCAACTCATTTATTGACTGTTAGGCAGAAAGACGTTCGCCGGGTCTGCTAGTATCAAAATAAATAACCGAAAAGCCCAGTATTTACTCCTATATGAATGAATCATTTTGAGAAAAAATTCTACGAGAAGATGTTCCCCTAATCTCTACCTAAAAAATTATTGACGAAAACAGGCAAAGTTTAGGATGAAAAAATTATCTAATTCGTCTCCTGATGACGCCAACTTGGTTGGTGATATGCGCGTTTTGCTGTTTTTGTGTTTGGGAGCAGAAATATCAGTTCTTTTCACGAATATTTTAGTTGAAAATTGAACCATATCTTATTCACATCAATGATATTTTTTCAATATACAACAAAATGTTAAAACTGTTATTTTTGATCAGGAATATTTTTGTTGTTGTTCTAAAATTGTTCGTTTTGTTAACCAGTTGACGAACGTCAACCTTCAGAAGTCGGAACTTGTGCGAGAAATAGATTAACGAGGCCTTACCTTTTAACGTGCGATTACTCAGCACGGTGGCCCGGCGGGAAATCGAACCCCGGCCTTTCGCTTGAAAAGCGGATGTGCTAACCTCTACACTACCATGACCACCACCGTGAAAAAGAAAATGTAGAAAAAGTGTTTGCTAACCTCTACACTACCATGACCACCACCGTGAAAAAGAAAATGTAGAAAAAGTGTTTGTTTATTTTTGATCAGAAACATTCATCAAAGAAGATGATCTCAGGCGTTTTTCCTAGTGCGAGAGTATGCTAGTTCGGATTACTCGTAAAAAAGAATGCAACATTTAACTGTAAGAAAAGGTCGAAAAATTAACGATGATTGGATAAGATGCAAAATAAAGTTGATTATTTATTCACAGGGGAATATGCCACTTTACATTTTTTCCTGAGGACAAAACACAAGTACTACAGTAAAATCCTCAAGGCGCTCCAAGAGTGGTGCCTGTGCAAAAGTAGCGATTCATGTTAGATTTGAATCGCTGGAGCTTGAATTCATTTAGAAAAAAGTTCTCAGAAAGTTTATTTCACATGAAGCGAACATTTCATCCAGAAATTGATTAAAGTCCATGTTGATAGAAGATTCCAGTTGGGTAAAAAAATGGTAGCACTACTGGACAGAGAGAAACTGGAAACAAATACATTTATTTTGAATGATGAGGCAAACCGACAGATGTCTTGATACTGAACAGACTAGAATTCGCGTTGGTTGAGGAAAGGGCATACTCAATGCTTCCAAATAGTCTATCTTTGGCCAGGAATTGTTAGTGAACGAGTTATAGTACCAATTTTCTTTGTAAAAACTGAATGGAGCAACATATTCAGAATTTTTGAAGAAATAGTTTCGAATTTCTACCTCCTCCATACCTCTGAGATGAATAGTTCCGAGTTTTATGGAAAACTTGTATCTCTCCAAATACGATAACGTGAACACCTTCTATGAGTGCATGTTCCGCCCCTTCGTGGTTTTAATAAAAATAAAATCACAGCTATGAAGAATCCGGTATAACCATGGTATTGCTAAAGGCCTTTTGGTGTCCTTAACGGACCTCTGATGGTTTTTGTTGGCCTGAATATTAGTTACCGTTGCATTTTTTCATAGTTATCCCAATCTGATTTGTAACATTCTTCACATAGGTCTGAAAAGATTTTCCATTGACTGTTCTTCAGAGTTACATTGGTGTTCACTATCCTCGGTCGTATTGCTCGTTCAGATTTGGCATCGCACCACTATTTCCTTCTAGGGCAATTTTTTAATGCCTGTGTTTCATAGAACTTGGTTTACAGATAAAACGATAACAGGACTAGATAGGGAGGCGTTATGAATTCAAAAATAGAGAAACTATTGCAATAGAAAGGAACAAGAAATCCGCATAAATGAAGTGTAGCTGCCTGCATTAAATTACATACACATCAGCTTATAATGAAGACTTGAGTTCCAAAAATCATCGATAATATCATTTCTCAAACATGAAGCGTTCTATTAAAATATTGGTAGCAAAACAAACGCACGTCAATAGGCACCTTTTCAGTTCTGTTGAGACAACAATGTTTCTCAACATCAGTGTACCTACTCACAACTTTGAAAAACTATTGGAGATTATCATGTATATGACCACATTGATCAGTCAATCAAACATGGTCTCATCAATTCTAGATCAACTATCAGTAACTCAGCTGATTTTGATTGATATTCATGTGGAACATTGGATCGAATGAAACAAGTTTGTGCGATGTACACTAACTTTTACAAGACTTGCGATAAAATCAATCATACGATTGTCATTGATAATCTTGGTGGTACTGGTTTCCATGAAGATTATATCCAGTTTCTGAAATCATATTTTGGTGAATGGTGTCCCTACAAATATTCTCATAACTTCAAGTGAAAGGTTGAAAAAATTTGAAACAAACACTTTTTACACTCATCCATACTGAAATACTTTTCTCGACGAGCGTTTCACCAATCAAATCCTCTTCATTTCCCAAACAGGCAAATTCGTTTGGTGAAAAGCGCGTCAAAAAGATTATTGTAGTTCTGATGATTGAGAAAAATGATTGTTTCGGATTCGTTCCACGCCAGAGGTTACAAATTTCACCTTTCAGTTATCTGAGTTATTTATAAATAATCTATACAACGCATTGTACTACATTAGACTGATCTTTGGAGATGATTTGAAGTTATACGTTTCTATTACCAATTTAGAAGATTTCTAGACAATAGCAGGTGAATATATGATTGGTCATTTACCCAAAAATTTAATGCAATTCGAATTATGTGTTCATTTTGACTATCAAATTCCTACAAATGATCATTTGAACTCCATTGTTAATTCAGCCTATCGCGCATATGGCTTCATCACCGGAAAAATTTCCCATGTCACCTATACCAACTTACAATTTGGTATAGATGAAATTAGTATATGGGCCACTATATGATATTCTATTTGAAAACGATATCAATATAAAACTGATTTTGGAAAAGTCCAAAAGAGAGATATTTTTAGAAATATCAAAACAAATATCGAGTAGCTTTGAAGAAATAGCAATTATACCGGTTTATTGCAAGTATTTGATTTTTTATCTCTAAAAGAATAGAAGAAAACAAGCTTCTGTTTCATTTCAACGTAGGTTGTTGAATGATGAACTTTACTGTCCTGGGTATTACCTTTTGCAATGTATATCCCTGTTTAAAAATCAATATTCGGACATAATACTTTTTTGTGCAGGAAAGCAATAACCAATTATTATTGAGTCAGTGGATGTAACGTGCACTGGAGTAGATCATTTTTAAAATACTTTTTTGTAGAGGCTTGAATGCTTCGTTCTCTTCCACAATCTGAAAAATTTACAAAATCAAATAAATAGTGAAGTGTAATAAAAGTCAAATTGAAAAGTTAATCCCAAAAAGTTATTGCGTGATATAAATCACTGAATGGTCCAATCAGTCAGTAACACTCTGAGGGAATCATTTGACAAATATGCCAACTTCTTCTCCAGCTCGTCCAACATGTTCCCTGTGGAAAAATTTGTAGTTTGAAATGACAGGTTCATTCCTAAGAAATGTCTCTTGGACAAGAGGCACATCGATGTTATTTTCAATAAGAAAGTTATCGAAGTCGAGTTTTTCAAGGCGATCTAGGTAATGTTGGTTGTCTAGATATTGACAATTCGCTCATCAAGTTTGTATTCATCGAGAACATTTTTTTAGAGCACAGGGAAGTTGGTGAACAGTTTTTTCATCTTATTCAATGCGAAACAGATGTCTGAAGACCCCTGCGTCTGAGGAAAGGGTTCAGGTTGAGAGGGGATGGGCCTTGCAGAATTGCTGGCACTCTTGGATGGAGCTTTCCCAAAGCTGATTTCCTCCTGGACACGTCCAGATCACACAGGTCTACCTGAAGCGGCTGATTGTCTACTTGAAGACTGCCTTCTCTGTTGTACTTTGGGGTACACGGGGCAGCCTCTTTAATTGACCACGTGTACCCCCTTGCAATTACTACACTTCGGAGGGTCAGTCCTGACCTTCTTGCAGGCATTGGTCAGATGCCTTCCGGCGCACTTAACACAGATTGGTACTGCCAGGCAGTTGCGTTGGCAGTGGCTGAAACGTTTTTATCGGTAGCACTGACCCACCGAAGTTTTTGGGTGTTGGGGTTAAACCTGAACCTTCATGCGTGTGAAACTCGTGGGATCAAAGCTCCTAACTTTGAGCTCCTCACAGATATCGTCGTCGTTTGCCATATGTTCTGACACGTCCCTGGAAACGGCACGGATCTGCTGATTTTCAGGGAGAATGTAAGTGTGGTTAGGGACACTCTCCTTCACCAGAAGACTTGCCAGTCGACGATAATCGGTTGAAGTCTCAGGCTGGACCTTGATGCAGTCATGAAGATTAACAGCTTTGGAGAACTTGATAATCCCCTCAGCTGCCAACTTGATCAGGGATATCCATTTATCCTTCTGACTAACGACAATGAAAGGGATTTTAGCCTTGGAGGCGAAAGGGTGGCAGTTCTGCTTCAGAGGGGCCAGACTCCTCGTCCTGAACAGTACGTGCCGTGCTTCTGGAGTTTTTCGAGGCACTGTCAGCTGGAGCGCTCTGGTTAGTGTCCATTTTATCAGTGTTAGGAATTGTGGCCTTAGGTATGGCCACCTTACGGACCTGATTTTTTGATCGTTCACTTGTGCTTTCTCTGAGAGGAAGCTCGAAATCAGGGTATTACTCTTTGGCTTCACCTTCGATGTTTTTGAAAACAGATTTCTTTTCAAGTTTCGTGTCTTTTTTGGCATTTTCAACTCTTATGCATTCGTCGATCCGTTCCTTAGATACGTGGAGCAACGGAGGAAAGTCGTCGTTCAGACGTCTCTTCTTTGATGTAGAAGAGGAAAAGGAAGAAACGCTTTCGTTGTCACTGAATTTGATTAACGGGACATCACTTTCAGGCGGAGCAGTAGCCACCTCCATTTGCCGGTTTGCCAACACGTGGCAGCCGGCACCTGGACCTGGCACTGATTTGCCGTGCAAATCTGCCTGGGTCAGGCCCAGGGAAGAGATTAGTTGACATATCAAGTCAACAATCTCGCCCTTGTCCTTCCCAGCCAGGCTGCGAAGCAGTTCCTCCGTCTGCTTATGACTTTACACAAAAACGGAAAGAAACCAGTACCACGTGAGCAGAACGTAAACAATATTTAAAAGCGTAATAACCAGAAATGTTGTAGCCAGGCCACCACAAGAAGAATACACACACTATTATACATAGAACACAACCCGGTGAATTTTGGGACATCAACAATAATCCAAAACTCAATTTAAAATTTTAATTTTTGGCGAAGGCAATAGGATTACAAACTTTTTCAACGACAGGGCTTTATCAACTTGTGTGTAGAAAAAAAAGGGTACTCGTGCGTTTGTACTAATAATGGCACTAGACATCGAATGATCGACTGCTGTTGTACCTGACTGATTCGACCTTTCTTGAATTTTTGAGAGAATCTTTGTGTTTTAAAGTGTCGGTATCCACGTCTTGTTGATGTGTAGGCTCTTTTTCCTACAGTTGGATTTATTCTTATGTTTATGTATATCTATGACTTCTCTGAATAGCCTCGGAAAGTACTCTCTGGTTTAATCAAGAACTTACGTGCGTTAGAAGACAATGTCATAGCTGCCCATTGCCACATCGCCTTTGATAATGTCTGCCGCAGTCGAAACGTCAGGTATTGAAACCTACAGACAACTGCTAATAAACCCGGAAACATTGGACATTTCGTCAAGCTGTAAATCTTTTTTTCCACAGGTGACATCATTTGTTATTGTACATTGGATCTTTTGCAAATAATCCTATTATTTGCAAGATTGCTTTTTTAGTGGATACCTGTTGTGCAATAAACGCTATTATTTTTTCAACAACAAAAAATTATGCATAAACGGTGCTAGAATCATGAGTTCCGAACAGAATGAGCCAAGAATGACAATCTTCTGTATTTGTCCGATAAGCCAGTATGATTTCAAAGTTCGAAAGTAGCCAAGGTACCATTCCACTAACTACTGATTATTGGATAATCGAAATAACTATTTTAACAGAGTAGTTTGTATTGAGTCTGTGGAATTTCACCTCCCTCACCTCTTTTGAACGATATTCGTCTCGCTATCATTATTATTCAAATGGAAATGACAGAGTTTCCCACCCAACAGTGATAAAGTAATACATTCGTTTGATTTTTCTCGTTCAAATATGATGCTGATTTCTAGGATACAAAAGATAAAAATAGTTTGAGTGACATACACTGATATTTATAAAAATAAGAAAAAAAACTAAAGTTTTGGTGAAGAATGCAGGTCTATATCCAGAAAAAATTATTTGAAAACATCAAAAATGAAATATCATATGGAAAAAACGACTTCAGCTTGAGAGTACAATACACATTTTTCAGAGTGAAAAACTAAAATTACCGGTTTCGATTGAATTATCTCGAGAATAGCTCATATTTCTCAACATCATTTCACTGTATTCTGAAATATCCACTCTGTACACGGCTGATATTTGTTAGTTTCGATAAAGAAATAATCAAACTCTCTAATTGACATGTTATTCTCTTCAACCACGTAATGTCGATAAATTCTGTTCTTCTAGAGTTCATATTCCGCATATTGGTTTCCGATACGATATTGAACAGAAATTCAAAATTTAGTGGTATTTATCATAGCTTGGACTGTTTCGTTGTTGAGCTGGAAGTATAAATCATCTATTTATGTATTTCCGTTGCTCGATTGAGTTTTTTGATGCAAGTAGATCTCAGACACACGACGCCAATAAGGGGTTGACATAAATTTAAAACTTTACTAGTTCACTGAGCATTTTCTACTGGAAATCGGTATTGATAAGATGTTCGCTTCTTTCCGATGTTCAGTGTTTAACAAACAATTCGAAACAATTATTCGAAGGATGAGTATGAGTCTTACTTAAGTTGAGTAATTAAACTTGTTTCTTCTTTGTCAAAAATATAAAAACTCACTGGATTTCGAACAAAACATTTTGAGGTATATGCACATCGTTTTCCACCTATGAAAAAATTTTCCTCTCATCAGAAAAGAAATAACGTCTCTCGACGCGTGTTTTGTTCAAAAAGTGAGCATCATCAGGAGATGATTAGGACTAATACTACTAATAAATATAATAATATTCCTGAATGTATCTAGACGAATGGGAGTCAATTAATTGATTTCTAGTACCTAATGTTATTCGCTACCTCACAGATATATAACTTCCACTTGTTTTCTACCCGTGATTACGTAAGAGTCTGAGAAGAGGTTTTTATGTAGAGCAAACTCATTCTAGATTCTTCAATTCCTGAACTTACGAAGGCACCTAATATGCCGCAATGGACTCATCAGTTTCAAGTATTCCTCATTCATTTTGTAGCCGTTCTCTATAAGATGTTGAACAACACAAAACTTATCTGATCTGTAGAAATGAATATGTGAAACATATTCCTTGCAGCGAGCTATTACAGTCCGCTTAGTTTTACCTATATACTTTTTATCGCAATCCACATAGCTTATTTCGTCAATCCCAGATATTATTTTCCGTCGTCTTGTTTTTTGGGTTGCCCAACACTTGTTGAAGTGTACCAGAAGTTCACATACTCAATTTTTTGAAAATTTTAACCGATACGTTAGTGTATTTTGTTTCGTATGGAAGAACTATTAATTTTTATTTTTTATCTTCATAGAAAGTCGAGTATTTACGAAGACACTCACTGAATTTCCTCTTCGTATATAACTAATTCAGTAAGATTCATATTTTTTTGTTTGAGGGACATAGTCCCATCATTTTCAATTATGAAAGGGCTAGTTTTTTTCTTATATACATCAACTTCCAAACCATTATCTTGTAGGTAAGGTTAGCTTACGTCAGAAGTGAGTGTGTCTATTCGACTCTCCACCGCAACACGCAAGGGTTTATTGTGGCTCACACCCATTCACAATCGATAAAATAAACTCAGCTTTTCAATGAAGCCGATTTGTTTATATGGTGAGTGATCTTTCAGATCAGATGGTGAAGGTGTGTGACTTTCCCAAACTCTGAAAAGCTGATTCAGTCCCCAGCGGGGCAGGCACAGAGTATGTGCTCTACTATTTCATTGTTCTCCATACAGAGGCGACACACACTGTAATTCGACAGTTCGAGTCTCTGCATATGATGATTCAGATGACAGTGCCCTGTGAAAAGGCCTCCGTAGTTTATCCCTACTGTAGTCCAACAACTGTTTGGTATCAAGCTTTAAAGGCTGAATGACTGCCGTGGATTGAGCCAATCCTGGAAGATTTTGTCAGAATTCCATAAATCTTCTTGCCATCCAGGTGTTCAATGTTTCTATGGAAAACCCTGAAGCGATGCCAAAAACAGGTTCTGGTCCAATGAAGCTGCTTGCAGCACTCTCCTTTGCAAGGGAGTCAACAGCCTCATTGCCTTCCAGACTAGTATAGCCTAGAATTCAGACCAGAGATAATTAGTTCAGTCTTCCTATTGAGGAGAGTCGTTTTTGGCGATTTACTACCAATTTAGACGTTGCTCGGTAGAAGCCAAGAGCTTTCAACGTCGCTTGACTGTAGCTAACATTTTTAATGAACGGCATCCAGGAAACAACGTTCAACATACAACTGTGTCAAGGATGATGTCGAAATTCAGAGAAACAGGATCCGTAGCAAATCAATTTAAGAAAAAGCACACTTCAAGTAAATATGATGAGGAGGCCCAACTCAACATTTGTTTAAAAGTTATTGAACACGGGCAAACGAGCATTACCGATATCATGAAAAATATCTATTACAAGAGAGAAAGTGTTAGAAAATTTTTATTAAAGAATAAATTTTGGCCTTACAGGCAAAATTTATTGACACATTGAAAGAACGAGATTTTGATGTCCATTTGGGGTTTTCATTCTGGTTTCATATAAAATTTCATGGACAGATGAGGCAACGTTCTCTTCAAATGAAATGGTAAGTTCTCGAAATTGCCGATGGTGCTGCCCTTTATATATCGAAGCGAGAATCAGATTTGATGAATGGAGCAAGAGTCGAAGGAGAAGAAATATTCTCTCCTGAAGGCATGGGATGTTCATCGAAAAGAGGTTGGAGGCGTAAACGTAGAATTGTGGACGCCGGTGGAAAGACTGAGGAACGACGCAACTCGATTTCGAAGTGGGTGTGAAAATACATGGAAAACAGGATGATAAAGGATCCTGGAGAAAAATGGGGTGAATCAAGCACAGTTAGCAGACATTGAAAGAGCACTCGAGCAATAGCTGCTCGTTAAAGGCTTGAAAATCGTGAGCGACACTGCTTTGGCTGTAGAAAGAATGGGTGTAAAGGATGCAGAGAATGACTGGAGAGAGAAATGAAGGGTGGACAGATCAGAATTATATGAAGAAGATGACATAATAGTGAGAATGAAGGGCGCATCTGGAAAGTGAGAGAGAAATTAAGAAAGATCAAGTGACATGAGCACCTGAGAGTTTTTGGAACAAGCGAGAAAGATGATTCAGAGCAGAGTTATCAGATTGAATGAAATGAAGAAACGACTGGACAACAGTTACAGTGACATCGAGATACCTGGCGAAAATTGGACTGAGGCACATAGTCTCGTGCTCCTGCGGATGGGGGAAGCCGGAAACAGCGATACATGTGTAGGACAGATATCTGGAAGGAGAACTAGTGAGATAGAGGGAGTGTTAGAAAATAGAAAAGAGAAAGTGAGGCGTGCTAACAATTGGGTACGAATGAGATGAGGCGGCAGTAAGAGTGGTGAGGGATGAATTGGTAGGCTGTAATTGACAGGTCACAACTGAATGGACTGGAGTAGAGTCGTGAATTGTCATGGTCTTTCGGCCCCTCAATGCTCTCAACCGACCAGCTTATGTTAGTGGATACAGGATTTAGATTTGGGTTGAATTGTAGACTGAAGAAAGTTTTGTTAGAATGAACTATAAACTCATGTAATTTGATGAAATAAATAGAGTGGCTTTTATTGCTGCTGACTGGCTCTCTCGAAATTCAGGCGAGTCGAGCTTCTGTTTGCGAGAGAGTAGGAGTTTCCTGGAAACTGGAGGAGTTAGATCGGGAGTTTTGAATGCTATAAGTTTGAACAGCCAGACAAGCATAGGTGATTCTTCTGTCCATCGATAGAACTAATGCGACAAAACAGTTGTATGGAGGTAAGATCATCTTCCTTTTGAATGTGAGGCACTGAATCACGAAAGATGAGGAATTTTTTACGAAAATCCAATATAAAAAAACAAAATTTTTGAAATGGGTGGGATTGAAAAAATCAAAATAAGTCCGGAGGCTGCAGTGCTCAATGAATATTTTGAAGAAATAGATGAGCCAGACGACTATCAAGTAGCAGCGTTTTCCCGTAGCTCGAGAGAAATATGATTTTCCATTTCGTGAATTATCTCGAACCTTTTACTTATTCTCTTCTATAACAGTGAGTGCGTTTATTGGTTCTAAATAACAATACATCCTTCGGAACCATTTTTTCTACGGCTCTTCAGCTCTATATGTTATTACAAAAATTTTGAAATGAAGGAATACATAGTATCCTCTTCACCCCTGTGCATTACTCTTAGTTTCAGCATGATGAAGAGAAAAATGTCCAATATTCTTTCCAGTTATTCGTTTCAGGCAACGAAGCTCGTATCCGTTTCATTTATCTCGATTCACCATACGTCTGTCTGTGTATTCTTGGGTGCTCACTGAATACAGAATAGCGCACTTCCGCGCTCCACTCGATGGAAATGTGAGTTGTCTTTTCATGAGGACGATTTGGCTTATATTTATTTTCCGGGAGAGTCGTGCTTGCCTGACTGGGATGGGATATTTATATAACTTGTGCAAAATCAAAATATTCGGTTTTCTGAATAGTATATTTGTTGAGATGTTAGGATGGAATAGAAATGAATACCAAAAAGCATTAGAATCTTTTTCGGCATTGCATGACGAAGAATATTATAACGTGAATCATTACATCGGGGTATGAATCACAATAAATATTTTCAAAAGGGTTCTTCATCAAATTGATAAAATATTACAGCAGGTATTTCATTTGGAAATATTGGCTAGGACAAGAAAGGTTGCATACCAGTCGGCATTCCCAAGCATTATTCTACTCCCATGAATGAATTCAAGTTTGTGGAAATCCGAGAAATAGAGTTGATAAGGTTATCTAGTGCAAAAATTTCCGCTTGGTTTAGAAATAGGAAAATATCATATTACTGTACCTGTTGATTCACTGAAAGAGTCCTCATATCAGTCGGATTCTAAGATCAGAAAAAACTTGTTGAAAGATGATCACAGAAATGAAGTATTCCTGATCCAGTACCAGATAATGCTTTTTGGACCAAACATAAAACACATAGGAGGTGTCACAACCATAATTACATTGCTGTAGTCAATTCAGGATAAGCCTGAGTAATTGAGGGTGATGTCATGTTTTCTTCCGAAAATAACATCTATAGGATCGATAGAAGATTCAGTCCACAAATATCAAAGATAAACAAGGCTCTCCAAAGGGTAGCATTGCAAAGTCAAAGGAAAATGTCATCGTCCTCACTTACTCTCAGGCTTATCTTCAGAGAATCAAATTCAGCAAATCATTTCTGGAAATTTTGCAAGGACATACAGGAAGTTCTTACGTGTACCGTTGAAAAGTCTTATGACTGCCGCTTCAAGAAGTATTCAACTGTAACGCAGTTTTTGTGAAAGACAAGCTTCGGAATAAGAAAAAATTTTTTGAATCTTTCATTTGAATTCTACTGTCGTAATTTTCAATGATATATTTGAATTCCGTATGAGCAGAGATTTTTCAATATCTAAAGTGTCTAAAAAATAACAATATTTCTATGAAACAGCAACAGCAACCTTTGAATAGACTTCCTTTGCTGGAATCTCAAAAAAATAAAATGATTAGTCAGCCATATTCTCAAGTCTTTTTGAAATGAGGTTCACTCACGATACATCAGACAGAAGCAGTCAGAGCATAAGTATTCTCAAAATACTTCGAATTATGGGATAGTCTACTTGGTGATATTGGATTTCCATAGCTCCATATCACTGACCTCGAATGCTAGAAGAACCATTTCATGCATCTTCATATGCATATGAACGAATGTGTTTTATTAAAGTGCTTCAAGAAGTTACAACGATTACTAGGAACCTGACTTTAGAAAAAAAATTCCAGACTAATGAACGAGAATAAACGATAAGTGGACTTTACGATCTGAAACAAACATTGCTACTGCTCCAAAACACCAGAACCGCCACACTTTTCTCAAGAGAATAATGTTGCAGTTCATCGAAAAGAGTGTTGTAGTTCTGGTATTTGGGAGTGGTGCTTGTTGTAAAATGATGTGAAGGGTATATGCTTTCTCAAGCGTTTCCATACTCGAAAGCGAAACACGTGTTGAATGTTGCAGTTTTGTAAACTATGCGGTGAAATCTCAGAATGGAGTATTTCTTGAATATGATATGAAACGTATATGACATATTCACAATGTGTGATACGGAATAAATAAAACGTGGAACTGAAAAACCGAACTTAGAACTTGGATTCAAGAATGAGAAAGTTTTACCAATATTTCAGAGGGAACAACATTTAAATTCAAGCATTAGTTGGAAAAATACGATGGAGATCTACTGAAAATAGTTAATGGAATGAATATGAGATTTTTTAGGTGTATATGTAATGGGCAAAATTAAAATTCCTCAAACCATTCGGAAGAAGCGAGTGATGCGTCAAATTAGAAAAATCATAGATATACATGGATAAAAAATGAAAAAATTTTTCATGCGGAAAAATGAAGAATTTGCTTTCATAGCAATTAGAAATAGTCAAGATAGATTTTGAAGGGTAGAATTGGAGTCTCTAGGGTGAAATGAATCTGAAATAAAAACAAGTTTTCCATTTCAGAACACTGTCCCTCGACGCGTGTTCCGCTAATCATGTAAGCATCATCATGAGACGATGATCTCCAGATGCTAACTTGGTTATAAAAACATGCGCCGAGAGACAGTGTGGAGTGAGAAGAGTGTTTTTCCCAGTTCCAATATATAAATGCACTGAATTCATTCATTTGAAATTTATTCTCAAGAAATCCTATATATAAAATAGGTTTTCATTATTGGATTCGTTGCTATATGAATAGAATGGAAACAAAATCTCATTCAACAAATTGAAAGTGTCAGTGAAAGTAGCAAAGCGATGCAAAGAAACTGTGGATTATCTTTTATTCAAATACTGAAAAATGAAAGATCCATACCTGTTGCAGTTACTCACCTCCTGAAAAAGAATAAATTTGACGAAGTTTCAATGATCATTAATTTTGTCGAATATTAAATGAATTTCTCATCAAAATTAGTCACTATGGTGCTTCTAATGTGGAAGAAAATAATTAAAATTTGATTAATCCCGTCTTATTCGAAAAGTTTTTGAAATATAATTCTGTAATAAATCACAAAGGCAAAATGTAATATTTAATGTTTTACAATATTGGGATAACTATTCACATACTCACTGAAAGTGTAACGATTGTCAAATCTCAGTAATGTTTTTTCAATAATCAATTACAGCTTGTGTGGAGAAAATATCGTTATAGTAAATCAAATCTAAGACCTAGGAGTGATATTTGACAGTATTGTAACGTTCTTAGCCGTAGGTTCAATAATAATCCACTACACTGAACAATAATCATACTCAACTCTATTTCACTTCCAATACAAGAAAACACTTTAACAACTAAAACGTCAACTATTATTCGAATGTCTATCGCCTTATTAAATCGCTCCGCTTACCGCACTGTACTCCAACTTAACTATCCTGATAAGTGATTGGATGACGTTTATATTTGGCAATGAAAGGATGTAGAAAATTTTTGGAATTCCATCGAAGACAGTGGAATATTCGCTGGGAATTCCATTGAAGCGGTGCGAACAGCAGCCAAATGTCGTTCGGACTGAGCGCGCTATTAGCTACGTCACAAATGTTTTATGGCTACCAGTGCCAGCCGGCATTATTTTCTCAGGTGCATAGTTAACAACAGTATTTTGAACGTCATTCCACATCACGAATACATTATCAATAAAATCAACATTATAAAAGCCAAAATAGTCAATTCACTCCGTCTATAAATATGGAAGGTTAGGTTTCGATAGTGTCATATAAAACCTATGCTATAACTCTCACAAGTCGCGTTTGCAAAGAGTTTAAAATAGATCCGTGAAATGCATCTCCTCCGAAGTAAATGGAATGTATAACTATATATAGAAATGCCAGTAGTACGAATTTTCCTGGAATAAAATTCGAACCTTCAACTTGACTCAAAACTTCACTACTCCCAGACTAAGCGATAGCTCCAATAAATTTTGTTATGAAATTTATATTTTTGGTAAGACACCTACCTCATTTGAATGTGAAACGAAACAAATTTTCACTTTATAATAGACTGTCATCCGTAGAGGTAAGAGTGTTCCCTAATGACACCTCATCCTAATGTATGTTTATCCGTGTCTAAAGGATGTATGACTTTGAGCTCTCTTAGTGTCACTAACGGAAGGTTTGAAATACCGGGCTTTCATCGGAGAAAGACTTGCCCGATAATGCGGAGCTCTGTTATGGCGAGCATTCTTTCTCTTAATACTTGAGGGACCCTATATAGTCCATGAAGTAACCAATGAATTCGACCCTGAGTCAACAGATGAAATAGACTCCCCATAACATCATATCAGTTATAAGAGCTTCTCAGCTCTCCAACTCCATTTCATACTTGATAAACTATCAGTGAACTGTACAGAGTGGGCCAAATTGGACACTTTCAGAGAGAAACTCCTGTTTTCAAACTAAATAGATGAAAACTGAAAGCTGTGTCTGAGAGTCAAATTTTATGACAAACTAATGATTACCTTTCCAAAATTGCAGCACGCTAGATTTTCTGCTATTCATCTTTGAAATACAGAGCTTTTAGGTTTTTTCATGTAGACTTTGAAACGCATACTTTGATCAAGTAGGCTGGCTGACAGCTATACTTGTATCTGTCAAATTTTGAATTGAGCAGTAAAGATGTTCTTCAATTAGTGGTATTTGTTCAATTCGCAATGAAGTATGAGAATTATAAAACATTAGATATGATAGTCTGTTTTTTACAAATCAGGTAAAATGCAGAAGCAGCAAGCAATTTGTATCACGAAAGGTATCCAGAGTGAAGTCAACCGCAAAATTGCGACACAACCTAATTGATGGTCAATTTGAAGAGAAAAAGCTAAAATTTGTATGAATCAAACAGGGATGAGGAGTTGAAAGAAATAGTCGTTTAAGAAGCTGTTGAACACAAAAAACACAAATTCAAGTCATAAAGATCAGAAGAGTTCATCAACTCATACCAGGAGATTTTGAACGCCCTACGGCCTTTTTGCCAGTAGTTCCTGGAAAGTTGTTACCAAGTGCGTGAATTTTCATCAAATTGTATTTGGACAGACAAAGCTTGTTTGAGCAGTGCCGGCATTTTCAACCGCTTCAATTCCTACACCACAAATCCTCTCATTCTGTTGTGGAGCAGAGAAGTGAAGGAAGATTTGGATTTGGTGTGGGCAGGTGTTTTTAGACGTAAAATTATCGTCTCTTTCATTTTCAATGGTACTCTCACATCTCAGAGGTATTTAGAAATTTTAAAGCAAATTATTGAACTTCTTGTTGATGACTTGTCACTATTAAAGCTCAGAAAAATATATTCCTAACAAGACGAGGGTGCGCCTCACAACACTGTAATTGACACCAATTTTTTGGCTACAAATTTTGTTAATAATTGGATAGCCAACCAAAGACCCAACCGTTGACCGGCCAGGTCACCGGACCTAACGCCTATAGACTTTTACCTTTGGGGAAGGTTGAAAGATCTCATTTTTTAATTGCCGACTAATTCTAGATACGAATCGGAGGCGGCAGTGATGGAAAGTTTTGTTCCTCTCACTCCTATTGAACTAATCAATTTGGCAAAAAACGCTCAGAAAGGTGACGCCTGTATGTAGGAGAAGCTGGTTGACATTTCGAACAACTTCTGCCGAGAAATATATCTCATTGTTTGTTCTACATCAGTATAATTATTATTGCTGAAGTTTCATTTATTAGATATAGTATAAATTCTTATCAGTTTCATTGAAACTATGCGTTTTAATTGATGCTGAGAAAAGCTACCTCAACATTTAATTATTGAAGAATTTCTTTCTATTTTATCGCTGCGTTGTATAAAGCATACTTGATCAAAGTGTGCGTTTCAAAGTTTACATGAAAAAACCTGAAAGCTCTGTATTTCAAAGATGACTCTAGCAAAATATCAAGTGTGCTACATTCTTGGAAAGGTAATTTTGAGCTCTATGGAAATATGCAGGAATATATGAGGTGTCTCGAACAAATATAGATACCTATCAATAACTATTGATATATCATTTGAAACAAATCAGTTTTTTACATTATCGAATTATACGTAAAAAAGTGCTTCGGAAATGTTTCTATGAGAAACAAGAAAGTTTTAACAGGAAAAAAGTAACAGCAACTTTTAGAAAATGCACATTTTCGAAGAACATGCTGTAACTCAGAAACGATGATAGATATCAATATGCGGTTTCATCATTAGGTTTGTCATGAAATTAGAGCTTCAGACACAGTCATCAGTTCTCATCTATCTAGTTTGAAAATAGTGGTCCCCTCTGTATAATGTAAGAGTGTATACAACTACTGAGTTTATACCTGTTTGAGTACCAAATTCTGTTAATGAATTCATGAACAGACAAAAATGGACCTCGTATGTCATACCAATTGGCAACAATACTCCATTAGCTCCATGACAATGATATTTCCTAGGAATTAACTAGTTGAGGCATAATCAAATCACAGAAAAGAACCACAATATTTCTTGATAACTATCTAATCAGGGCAAAAAACAAATCTCAAATAGGCGTATTAATGAAAATCATAATCAAATCACAGATTGTGTCTTTTGAAATATTCGGGTCGAAACATCCCGGGGCGACCTGCTGGGACCGAAACGATAGGGTCGAAATAAACTGCTATTATATGATTCATTTCGATTCGCCTTAGAAATCTATTTTTGAGTTTTCTTCACGAATTTGAGGCATTTATTGAAGTAGTCAGTAAAAATATATTCAAATTCACAAATTCACCCCTCCCTATTTTACAATGCAGTGGGATCTGGATCTGGTGAATATTTGTCTACTTTTCTGACTGAAGTCGGACGTTCATTTACTTCGGGAAGATTTTTTTTGGTGCAAGTTTTCTCGCAGTTTTAAACCTGCTGAAGCCTTTGAAAAAGGTAAAAGTCAAAAAAATTTATAGTAGGATGAGACTCATTTGGAAGAGAAGGAAATATGATGAAAATAGAAGGAAAAATTGATTACGGTCGATTTGGGGTCGGGAAGTGGGAGGGGGTGAGTTTTTAAGGGTAAAAATCAGTTTATCTCGATTTCCGGCAAAACTATAGATCTTATGGAAAAAAATTAAATAGCAAAGTTGTAGGTAATGAAAAAATCTACAACTTTTGTATCTACACTTTTTTCACATAACCTCAAAATTTATTTGAAAAATTGAAATAACCCAGTTTTTGTTTTTTATTTTTATCTTCAAAAAAAATTTTTTTTAACGAAATTTGATGGAAACTTACCTTATTATGTGTCAAAGACACTGTAATTTTTTAGATTTGAAAAATTTTATTTTCCACCTTATTTTTATTTAATATCGAAAAAGCACCCTAATTTTCAATCGAAAATTCAGGCATCAGAATATCTGCTTTTTTCAAAAAGTTGATAGGCTTTTCATTTGTTTAAATCTCTACTCTCTGAGAGTGTAAAAAAATAAACGTTACTATGAGAAATGTTCTCAAAAAATGCAAAAAACGAAAAAAACTGGATTCCAAAAATTATTTTTTCATCATTATGTACAATTTAAAGTTATTTATTCAAATTAACACTGTAATTACTCATGTAGCGTAAGAATCTATGAAACTTTGCCAAAATAATTGTTCAAATATCAAAGATAGGATTTGGAGGGAATTTTATTTAAAAATTAGTGACAGTGTCCGGGAACAATTTTGAGGTATACCCGTACTCTGTTTTCTAATTGTAAAAAGTGATGAAGGTATAGGCAAGTTTATATTTTACCTGATCCACCCTATTTTTTATCGCAAACAGAAGATTTTATGAGGGCTAAAATAGTTTGTTATAATCAATAACTATATTTATTTATTTATATATAATTGACGTTGTTATGATTTTGATTTAAAATATTTACTTGATGCAATTTTTCCTTATTTCTGGTACTGTATATATACCGTATATATACAACTATATGGGATTTTTTATATCAAATCATCCAAACAGCATTGAAGGTTGGAAACAAATACACTTTTTAAGAGACTCAATTATATACGCTTATAGAACAGCTACTTGAAAATGATTCATTACTCCGTTGCTCAAGAAATTAAAGACTATACTTAAATTCTCAAAGTTTGCATGCGAATAAAAATAGTTCAGGAACAACTATTAAGTTATAAACTTGCTTCTGGTATTGGCCTCGAATGTATTGATGGAACATTGCCTACTAAGAGGTCATTTCTCAATGAAACGGTCATATACATGTATGACGCTTTTTACTATAGTCTTAAAAAATATTAAAACTGCACTATACACTGAAGTTAACTGTTGATAAATCGTACAATATTTATGAAAACTATTTTCTGAAACTATTCTTAGCAGTTAGTTGGTAACTATGGTCACCATAAATCAAAATTCCAATGTAAATAGAATCCAAATTTTCATAAAAACTAATTTCCTCTCAACGATAATAATTAT
>WOGR01001670.1:0-19275 GCA_015342045.1 Leptinotarsa lineolata | reverse complement strand
ATACAGAAAAAATTTGAGACAATATGGATCCCTGTGGAACACCAGCGTTAATGGTGAAAGTATTCAAGAGATATCCAATGATGGCCACTCGCAGGGAACGTTCTTTCAGAAAGCTGGAGAGCGATACACAAAAATGATCCAACAAGCCATATCATTGAAGTTTGTCCAGCAAACCCTCATGCCACACACGGTCAAAGGCCTTAAAAATATCAAGCGCAACAGTTCTTGACTCTCCGTGATTCTCGATTGCGTTATTCCAAATATGAGTGATATACGATGATCAAATCAAATCACTTTTTTCCTTTATGACAACATACAGTTTTATAAGAAAGAGTCATAGTTACAACCGCATGGTAGTACGGCTGGGGTTTGATTAAATAAATGTACAGATGAAAAATAACAGTACAGTAAGGATAATATGTATAGTACTACGGAAACATATTCACATAATAAATATGCATTTACATAGTACACAGAATACTGTCTCACAAAAAAATATAGATTCATTTCAAATGAGAGTTCAATTGAAAGTATTCATTTAAAGAGTAATGACATTTCTCAGTCAGGTATCCTTTGAGATACGTAGAAGGTCGCCTGTTTCCGAAAGCCATATTGATGGTCGCTCAAGATGTTAAAGCCATCCAAATATTCAAGGATATGGTGGTTTACGGATTGCTCCATGATTTTTGATATCACTGATGGCAAAGCGACTGGTCTATAATTATTTGAAAGATTCTTTTTACCCTGTTGGAAATAGGCTGAACGCGATCAATCTTCCAACAAGGAGGAAAGATCAATAACATAAGCCACGCTGCATTTGAAGATGCAGCGTGGCTTATGGAAAAAAATAATTTAGAGTAAAAGGGACGTGGCCAACATATATCTCAAAGTGACACACACAAGTGATTTGTGAACTCCACTACATTGAATTTCAAATCCTGATGGACTCAGATAATCGTGAAAAAGTTAATAGTATTATTCGTAAGAAGTTTTCAACAAAAAGAAAGGAATTGAATGTTTCAATTCGGAACGGACCACCGAAGAAAAAGGAAAAGACCAAAGACAATGGACTATTTTCGCAACATAATTTCCTTAACAAATTTATCAACCTTAAGAACACCAGATTCATAAAACAGGAAACTTGTCTATTGAAAAAAGGTCTGAATGACAATAATAAACCCAACATAAATTCGACAAATTTAGAAGTGTTGGGAATTGATACAGATATTGCATTGATGGGGACATGTCACGCCAATAATCATATTGCTGCGGAAATTTTAAAACCTGAAAAGATGCATAAAGGTAAGTTCAATCCGGAATTGAAACTAGTTGAGTCTATAAAATGGAAATCAGCAGCAAATAACATTGTTTTCACGCGAGCTAATAAAGGCAAAACGGTCATAGCCATGAAGAAGATTACGTAGAGAAGACTATAGATTTTCTAAATGCTGGCATTTACGATAGTCTCAGAAACGACCCCACCTATTTATATCAGAAAAAAGTCAAGGAAACTTTGAAAAATATTCATTGTGTCATGGATGAAACAGAATAATATAGATCGGTTAGTCATGAACCCAGAACCACAATAACAAAATGAATATTTTTCAAAGTTTCCTTGACTTCCTTCAGATATAGATAGGTGGGGTCGTTACTGAGACTTTCGTAAATGCCAGCATTTAGAAAATCTAGTCTTCATCTACGTAATTTTCTTTCTTCATGGCTACGACCGTTTTGCCATTATCAGCTCGCGTGAAAACTACTTAGGCCAACCCACTACGAATATTTCAAATTTTTTGCCCAACAAAGGTGTAAATATTGCTTTCAAGCCAAACAACTTAGGAATGCACATTAAGAACAACAAAGATAGAAGTTCACTTTCAGAAAAATCGGGAGTGTATAAATTATCATATGGGTCATGTCCGATGTTTTGTATAGGTCAAACTAGAAGAACATTCAAAGCCCGCATAAAGGAACACAAAAATAGTTTCCAGAATGGGTAAATAAACTCCACATATGCCACTCATTTGATCACATAAGGACATGAGTTCAATCATGAATTCAAGCACCGCCATTTCCAGAAGAAAGGTTTAAAACTTAACTGTTGGAGGTTATGGAAATAAACAAATTCAAAAACTCTGAATATCTCATGAACGATCAAACGGAATTGAATAATTCACCATTGTGGAATTTGTTCATATCCAGGTAGATGTTTTTTCAGGTAGATTTCGGTAGAAAGTAGGTAATATGTTAAAGCATTAAATAGTTTGTAATTCAGAAGTAACTTAGTTTAAACGCCTGAGGAAGCTATTGTATAGCGATATACATGTCGCGGTTTTTTGTAAAACTCTTCATAGTGAAAATCATACAATAAACTGTATTAATGAGTTTAGAGTTAAACATCAACTATTTTTTTTATGTGATTATCGAAAAAAACTAATGCCATGGCTTCTCATGAGACACTTATTTGAATACATCTGAATAAACTTGATATATAATTTTGTTTGTTCCTTTCGAGAAGAACCAAAAAGGTGGCACAGATTTACAGCTTAGTGCTCAATTAAAGTCATTTGTATTTGATGAAAAGAACTGAAAATCCCAACTACTGTTTCTAGGAACCTAATTTTCACATATTTTTTGAAGATATTTATCCTATGAAGACAATAACAATAAAAAAGCCTCAATGGTGGGGCAAGTTTCAAAATGTCGTGGAATTTACTATGAACCTCATAGTGGTTTGGAGCAATACATGTTTAGAAAAATATGTATTTTGAAACACATCTGTTGGTGATACTCTCACTGATAAAAAAGGATTTTCCATAGAATGATAGAGAATTGAGGAAATGGACATGCCACAAAAATAACAGTTTCAACCTTTATTCATGTATAATTTACAGGTGCTTAATTTATTTAAGAAAATGGTCAAAATCTCTTTTCATCTCATTTCACACCTATTACTTTTTGGCACTATATATTTGCTGAATCTAAATGAGAATTAATTGCAAGATCCTGCAAGAAGAATATTGTTATCACATCCCAAATGTAAGAAGTAATTACTTTCAACTCTGAGCACAACATTTATGACTTGAATCAAGACTGGTGCAATAATACATCCTGGAACATGTTTCGAAATTTGAAAGATAACAGTAATATAGTCATTTATGAACATCAGTAACTAATAGATTCTCACAATGTAAAACCTTGTTCAGATGAATTGAATAAAAGGAATCAAATTATGTTATTAATTCATTTTTGCATTATGAACATTCATTATGTACCATTTTCATTCTTGGTAGATTCACCTACCTGTTTCAACTTTACAATATCCTGTTTGAGAATAGTCACTGTATGGTCTAAATACTTTTTACAGAACAGTAAATATTCAATAGATAACTGACTCATTCGGAAAAAATTTACAAAGTTTGTATCTAGGATTTCAGCTTGTTCACCTTCTAGTACATACTGCAGTACTGTTGAAATGTGTTTTTCAACTGAAGAAAAATCTCGATCTTTTATAATTCGGTCTATGTCAACCATATCTGAAAGGATAATATTAATTTGGGAATAGGAATATTCATGTCTCTACAAACATATTTTATTTTTATCCAAACTAGTATGTTTGAATTTTCCGAAGGAAAATCCTGCATCCCAAGCCAATCGAACATAATCATAATGCCATTTATGATTTTCGGCTTCAAGCCACATTTTATAAAGAAAAGTGGAAATAGGATATTTAAAATATATTCAAAATTTCATATTTATTTTCATAATTCTTTAATATGTATGTTTCTTCTTCTTCTTTTCCATGGAAAGGCCTCCCAAGTAGAGCTATCCGGCCAGTTGGAAACGAAGATTTTAATGTGGTCACTCTTGAGCATTGTATAATGTGCTCTCGAGTGAGCTGGAATAGATACACCCACATTTGGGTAGGAAGTTCCATTCAGAAACATGTATAGCACTCGTGAATGTTCGGATGAGCATCAACAAGCTTTTTCATGCGAATATTCGTATTTATATTGTGAATCACAAATCGCAAAATTATTGTCGCACTCAGCTTCATATTTGTACGCATGTTCTCCTTGATGATGTTATATGTGCTGTGAGCTATCGTTTTTATCCAAGTTTGATAATTCCAACTCGGAAATTATTTGGGTATTGTTGACAACACAAAATTGAAAGTAAATGAATAAGAAAACTAGGCGAGTCTAAACAAATAACAGGAGACATGATTCAGTATTTTTACCCTAAAGTTACAGCCAGCCTTTCTGCGGGAGGTTCATATATATACTATTCTCACTGATGAGGTTTTGGTATTCTTCCTGTGTGCTGAGATTTCTTAAACATAACTAATATATGTTCTGTGAATCCACGATTAACTGATTGGCAATAAAGTTGAACTATTTCGAATATTTCATTCGGATGACGTTGGATTGAGCACATACTTATCTGCGGTTGGAATATGAATTATTGGGAGAGGATGGTACTGTCTTATCTAAAAAGTGTCTATCGAAAATCAATAAATAAAATGTTCCTCGTTTGAAATTAGTTGAGTGCCAGGCATAATGCTGTTTAGGTGGGACTTTTCCTACAGATACAACTGGTAATAAATACCCTGAAACCAGTCTGTAGCTTTTAACTCGATTGACTTCAGCATGATTCTGCTGCTAGAGAAGCTTTTGCAAGACTAGCCTTGCATAAATATTTGTTGGATATAATTCAATTTCTAACTTGGTATTAGCCGGGGAAGTAGTTGACCCTACTCTGTAGGAAACTGTACAATTTCGCAGAATACATTTTCCCCTACAAAGCTAAATAATATGTCTCGAGAACGAATTTTCATCTTGGAAATATATGGAATTTGAAATGAAACTAAAATGTAATTATATTCCTTTATAATACAAAATTTCTGTAATGCGTTACATAAAACTGTCTACCATAAGGACCACACAAATCGGAAATCAAAATTGGAGTTGACGATAACAATATTTTATCAAGACATAAATTAGCAGATTCATCTCGAAACTATCGCTTCAGCATAAAGGCTATCGAAAAGACTAACAAAAGCATGGTGAAGCCCAAAAGTTACCCCATGAAAATGATTCAATACAGGACATAAATGAAGAATCATATTGATACCTTTTTTTATGGTTTCTCAAACTTTCCAGCTGTATCAAATCTAAGCCTTTACAAATGGATGCTCATCTTACCAAAAGCTTCGAGATAAATCTGGTCAGTATATCAGTTACTGACATATTTGACATTTCTTTTCATCAGCATTCCCTAAATCCGGGCTTGCTGAAACCTATCACTCGGTAATAGGGAGGATGAATATATAGTGGGCAAGTGTTTCGCCATTCTAAAACTGTTTTCAAACAGATCTCGTACCAGACTATCTGGGAAGAATATCCATCGTATCATTTTTGTTGGTTATTTCCATCGACATAATCTAGGTTATGTCGATGATTATTTGTTTCAAAGCGATGAAATGAAAAAATTGAACGCCAGGCCGCCAAAACAGAGTTTCACAGTCATAAAACGGAAGAAGAAGAAGAATTTGCTTCTTCCGATCAGCAAAAAATTGACAGCGATAAAACTAAGTCATGAAATTAAAATTTATCTGAAAAAACTTTTGGATGGAGTGGTATTCGTAAAGATTATTTCCTGAAATATTATTATCTGAATGCTTCGATATAAGAATCAAATTTAATCAGTTTTATTAATGACACATGGATCTTCATTTTCAAGGTTGTCAGTTTCATAGGAAAGAATTTCTACCGATGATGGTGCTACTCAAACAGCTAACGAGCTGGAATGTTGAACATAGGTTAGTTCATTGTTTTGGGGTTTTTTGAGTAATTGAATTGTAAATTCGTGAGAGAAATAATTTTTAGTGCATTTATTATAGACATGAGAAACTGATGAATAGTGAAACAGTTGACAGTTTGTTTCAGCAACTGGCTTAGTTTCATAATAGCCGGTAGATGTCGCATCTGGACGATGCACTTCCCAACCGCCCTCGTTTTTATCTCTCTTCGGAAGAAGTGTTTTATTGCTGAAAAACTGTTTTGACTGCCTTCAATTTTTTTTATCATTTTCTTGCTTTGAAGGGAATATTCATTAAAATGAAATTTCACCGATAAAATTTTGAAATCTTGTATTACTTTCGAATAAATGATCCAAATAATCATTTTTTTCTGATTTGTGAATAGTTTTCGCCTCAAAAATTTTTCAATTTTTTCAATTTGGGTACAATTATTACCACTGTGGGGTAAGACTTCAAATTATTGAATTTATATAAAATAATGTTGAAACTAATTTTTTATAAATGCTATATCAACTTGAACTATTACAATATTTCATCCAAATGAAATTTTTCAGTGTACTTCTGAATTTTCATGTATATTTCAGCTCTTAATGATATCGACATTTTGAGCCAATTGTTTCATTCAAAAAAATATCTCAAGATAACAATGATCATACAATATTTTTCTTCATGTATAAGACATCTAAGCCAGTATTGTAACAAAATATATCATTTCGTGTATAAAAAATGACTTATCAAACTTGGCGGCTTCTAATAGGCATTCAAAGTACTATAGGTACTTTGTAATCAATTCAACTGTGTCCTTGTTTGGCAACATTTAGTATTCATTTGGTTGTCGTGTTTGGGTTTGAGTAGCCTGA
Organism: Leptinotarsa lineolata; assembly: GCA_015342045.1. Classification (NCBI taxonomy): domain Eukaryota; kingdom Metazoa; phylum Arthropoda; class Insecta; order Coleoptera; family Chrysomelidae; genus Leptinotarsa; species Leptinotarsa lineolata. Next base: position 12,594 of record WOGR01001670.1, on the reverse strand, counting down.
AAAAAAATTGAAAAGTTTGAAAATTTTAAACCTGAACTTGGTATCTTAACACCACACTAGATAACCAATCTCTTTCATTCATTCTCTCTCTCTCTCATTCTCTCTCTCATTCATTCAGTAGATGTCAGTCAACAAAAAAATCTTACTTGCAACCTAGCCTAGCCAAAGCTATATTCAACTAATACATATACAATACATTATATGTTTTTTGATAACACCACCTACGATAATAATTATATAATTTTAACAATGATTAATTGAATATTTAGTCATTACTTAGCGTTATAAAAATGACATCGTAAAATGTGTTAGTAAGAAGTATGTACTGAATAAATGTGTAATCAATGTAAAATGCTGACATCTATTGTACCGCATGTAAGGTGTACACGTAAGGAACTTGCTGTCTACAGAAGCAGATTATAATTCACACTTATAAATGTGAATTCATAGTTGTAACAGTGAATTTGTCAATTCAAAATTGTAATTATGAATTCACACTTACAAATGAAGTCAACAGTTATGACTGTAAATTCACAGTTGATGGTGTGAATAATAATAATGGCCTTGTTTTCAATTAGGGTGAATATCTGCGTAGTTTGTTAAGATCTATGGAATATTGAAACAGCGCAGTCTAGTATTGATAATTAAAAATACTTTCAATGACCAAGAGGAACATGATAAAATTCGATAGTTCCAAGTGATAATGTATCAGTTGTCAATGTTATCATCAATGTCAGTAGTTATTTTCAAAGCCTCTTTCTCAAAGATTTGAATTTCATCTACAGGATTGAATAAATAACTACTGCCTTGATCAACCCAATCCTCAAAAGGATTCGTCCATATACAGGGTGTGTCCTTGAAATGCCCCTAATGGCTGCAGAAAGTGTACCCTATTTCTTATAATAACTGAAATATTAAGCCATATTCACTCATTCCTTTTTCAACACACTGACAATGTACTTACGCATTCCCTAATGTGTTTGTGTAGGTGGTGTGGTTTAAATATGTAGTGAAGTATCTGTCACCTTAATTGTGATCCCTTCATCATCTTCTTCAGCGCACGTAGAAAGTCTCTTTTCCAATTTGTTTTCCTTCTTCTCGTCCTTCTTCAGTTGCTTTTTCTTCTTGAAACGGCTGGAAATAATTAGTCGTGACTAGTATTTTCAATTGAGAGACAACTTCATAAAAAGGTGTCTCAAAAGTCAATGTTATGAGCACACTAGATAAATGGATATCATTTTCTCTTTGATTTCAACTCACTTTTTTCCTTTGGGGCTCTTCTTTTTCTCCTTCTCTCTCTGATTTTCATTGACGTGCTGCCAGATACCAGTTTTGTCGACCTCTTCAGATATGTTAATGGAGGAAAGCGGTATATTCATTACGTTTCCATTGGCCAGAGGGATTTTCAAATTCTCAGCGTTGTTCTCTAGTTCTAGGGGATTTCTTTTTGTTTTGTCCTGGTGAAATATAAAATCTCATACAACCCTATAATCAAACAGTGCTAAAGGCGTTTTGTGCCATACCTCCTCTGAGATTGACCATGAGAAATGAATCTTGCAGTCTGGGCGGAAAGTTTTGTTCCATACACAGGCCAATCGTAGAAACTCACAGATGTATGCAAATGAACAAGAAAAAAAATCAAAAATAAAATAAATAGGTAATGTAATAGTAATTTATTCAAATGAACATAACTATAAAAATTATAAAATATTGTAACTAGATAGTGTATAACAGCAACAATGAAAACAAGCAGATGAAATGTGATAAGAATAATATAGCATACAACTAACTTACGTTCACGTAAGGAGATCACTTTACAAATTGGTTACTACCAAAGATAAAATTTAAAATTCCTCCACTCATATCGGGCGGTTATAATGATGAAATTTTCACTTCAAATGTTCAAAGAGTTTATGCAAGGCGATTGATTGATTTCTGTATCAGCACAGAGTAAATAATGGATCCAGTGTAGATGAAAAATGTAAATAGAGTAAATTTGAAACAAAAAAATTTAAATCGTGCATTCAAAGATCCATTCATAGATCGTCACAAATGACTGTTGAGGTAGTTTGGATCACTGGAAAACAAAAAGCTAATCTTTGAAATAAATGAGAACATGAAAATAATCGGTGATGCTGATGTATGATAATTCAGACGCATTTTTTGTTATCTTTTGATAAATTTTTACTAAGAGTGGTTGACTAATGAGAGACTAGAATTCAGAAATACTGTATTTTTGCATTGCAGTACAAATCAATAGAAATGTTGACTGTGTATCACTGCAGGTGGCGCAGTGGTGCATCCAACTGAATCAACTGCAGACAGAGCTTGACTAAATGGAATGATTTTGTTTGTTTGGGATCGTCAGACGATTTACCCCAACTGAAATGATTCACCCGGCACTGACCTGAAGCTAGTCATGTTGATGGTCATTCCGACCACATAAAGAATCTTCCAAACGAAAGACGTTGCAAAGGTGCTTGATGGTTTTACTCCAGCTTTCTACGCGGCATTACCTGAGATAGCTATCGTTTCACCAGAACTTGGGCACAGCATTTTATGTAGCTTTCAGGAATATACTTATTATTGTGACTCCCATCCGGAGTATGTGTTTATGCAGTTGCTTCCGGACTTTATCTGCAGGTGGCGCAGTGGTACATCCTACTGAACCAACTGCAGGCAGAGTGTACGACTAGTTGGAATCAATTTCTGGGATATCAAGACGGTTCACTACGTATGAAATGACCCCACACTGACGAGGAGCTGCTACTCCGTTCTAGGTTTTTCAAAACGAGCACCAATCAACATTTCTATTGTAGATTTTTTGTTTTTTTCTTTGTCTATTTTATCAAAATTATTTCACTGTCATGGCTCATTAAGAATGAACAATTGCTTTTATTCTAATAGTCTATCTGAGTCAACTTTGTTTAAATATCAATGCAGATATCGGCCTAGTCAAGTTAGGTAGTGATATTCGAAAGACACAAGATATATCCGTTCACATTTTTGAAACTGTGACAAAAATAGTTTTTGGCAAGTTGAGACGAAAATTCAATCTATATTTTTTATTAGGGAAACATTTTCAATCAAGCTGTAGATAAAAAACAATTCATACATTTTTTCTTTTTGGCTTTTCAATATAAGGGCACCCTGCATTCTGAAGACGTTTCTCAGGTAATATGAAAAATGGAATACTGTATTTTTACTCGTCATAATCATTTTCCAAGGCAAATTTTAATCTGGAGAAGCCTTTTTTTCAATAAAATTGTAAAGTATTGTACCAATCAGTTTTCAAACTATATACGTATTTCTCAGTTATCTGATTTAGATCAACTTCAATCTTATTTAGAAATCATAGAGATTTTAAAAAACATAAGGGTGTTCCATTTTGAAATAATTGGGCTCATTCACAAACAATCCCGAAACTTATCAATTTCAAATTTCAAAATATATTGTAAGTAAAGAATTTTCACGCCTACTACCTGGGCTGAAAAATCTCCCGGTCTAATACATAGATGGCGTTAGTCTCATAGCATTCAACGCTTTTTTAGTTAGTACTAATCTTCAGAAGAAAGCTGTTGAAATTTCATAATATTGTGCAAAGAGTGACACAACTTTTGTTATTTTCAAAACACTGGATCAAAAATAATTTTGTGTTTTAGTTTTACAATGCTTCAGGATGGGTAAAAATGCCGTTCAAGCAAAGCAATGGCTTGAAAAGTGTTGTAAGGACTCGGCCCCATCAGAAGCAACAATTGAAAGTTGGTTTGCTGACTTCAAACGTGGTTGTAGAGACACCGATGATGCAGAATGCAGTGGACGTCCAAATGAGGCAGTAACATCAGAAAACATAATAAAATCGTTTTAAATGACCGAAAAGTGAAGTTACGTGAGTTAGCTGACATTGTAAAGATATCAAAAGAATGTGCTGGCTTTATATTGCATGATCATTTGACTGTGAGAAAGTTTTATTCTAAGTGCATGATCATTTGACTGTGAGAAAGTTTTATTCAAAGTGGGTGCCGCTCGAGCTCACTGTTAACCAAAAACAAGAACGTCTTGATGATTCTGAGCAGTGTTTGGCCATGTTTGAACGAAACAAACCGGAATTTTGCATCTATATATGACAATGGATTAAACACGGATCCATCACTTCAATCCGGAATCAAAACGATTGTCATCTGAGTCGAGAGCAATTGGTGAACTTCGTTCAAAGCGCTAATTTTGAACGGAAAATAGGGGCCCGTCAAAAATAGATGAGTTCAACTAAAACTTTTTCAAAAACTAATCTGCATTCTATAAAATGAATATTAAAGTTACTGACTTTTAAACAATGTGTTCACGGTAAAAACCCAAAAGCGCTACCAGACTATCTACAACACCTGAGTTTTCTCCCTCATCACTTTTATTATTATTTAACGGCTTGACTGCAAATCACATATTGCCTATTCCTAACTAACTTCGGACCCAAAATCCACCTGCGAATATTACTACAGCACCCCACCTGGGCCTCTTCGCTCTCCAGTTGGGTTCTCTTCGACGTTTCGGGCATGACATCGTCCAAAATTTGGAGTTCCCGCCTGGTGAAGACGCAGTCTAACGACTTCCTCAGTCCAATCATCACCACCAACATGAGGGGAAACAGAATTGACGTTTGGTTGAAGGACTTTATCATCCACAGACAGAACAAGCACGTCAGTTGGATGATGGTGAACAAATGGACCTTCTTGATTGGCACCTGGAAAGGTTGATGGTGTTAGCAGAGGTGTTCTTTGTGTGTGAAGGCAAAAGTTATCAAGAAAAACACCTCCCACTATGTTATGGGGGGACAGATTCAAGGGATATTATTAGCCCTCGTGATTCAACTAGGAATAGAACGAGAATAAAGTAGCACATCATTTTGACGGACTTCCAATTCACTTTTCAATTATTGTTTTTGTTGTTCAAGATCAATAAATTCAATTGACACCCACCATAGGTATATATTTCCCTAACTGGACTTTACCTTCCTCAGGAACATATAGTCCGGTTGATACTTGTTCGGCATAAACATGATGAGAATCCTGTCGAAGAACTGCAGTCCCTTCAAAGACGCCATTCCCATATACAGAAACACCCCGAATAACACCGGCATGGGGATGTGGCTCAGCATCGGAGTCAGAAACACCGAGCAGCCGATGGCCAAGAAGATCAGAATATGCGTGACTCTCTGTTCTCGCACCCCCAAGAATTTAGGCTTATCTCCGGGGGCGGCACATTCGGATTCTAGTTTTAGGGAGTGCACGTGGGTTATCGATAGCACTGTAGCGGCGACGAACCAAGGCAGACCCATGATGGAGCATATTTCGATTAGAATCGACAGGACGAAAAGGTCCAAGTGGTAGCCACATCCTGAAACATAAACATTTCTAAGACGTTTCACTTGATAACTTCATGTGATGGATGGCGGGACATCGCCGGGTTAGATAGTTTCAAAATCAATTTTTGTTGAATACACTCATGAACCTACTCCCCTTTACCTTTCTTCAGTTTGAACTCCTTCCTGTTGACTATAACAGCAGTTATTTGCTGATCCATGAATATGAGGATCGTCCCCAACAGTGCAGGGGGCAATGCGAAAAATACCGACCAGATGGGGTTGTTATTGAAAGGGGAAACGATCCAGCCTCTGTTCGGAAGAGTTGGTTTGAATTCGTGGGGTACCTCCAATTTTGGAGTCGGAATGCCAACTTTGTAGTCCAGCATAGTCATGGAGAGAATCGCTATAATAACAGCGAAGTCACTGATGAATTGACGAACCTGGAAGTCAGTAGCAAATGATGGTTAACCTAGGTGATTTGAACGAACACGTTCTGAAGAATGTTCTGATCAACACTTCTTTTACGTACCTTAGAAGGGAAGAATAGCGCATTCTTGAAGTCTTTCAGGTGAGTGGAGATGAGATACGTTCCTAAAAATAGCAGAATTGACATGAGAAATACATCAGAAGCATATGGTGGGGTGAAGCATCCTGGAGAAAGAGTTCCGTTCAGTTCCTGGAAAAATATTTGGGGTAAATGGTTTGAAATTTTCCTACGCGATGAAGGCACACTCACAAGGCATATTGTTTGGTTGAGAGTGGTATAGCTTGATATGTCCGGATAACTGGCAGCAACGGATTCATTCAAGTAACAAGAGCATTCAGTCGAGAAATTTGAAGATCCTGTCATATTGATCGGATATTTCTTTCCTATGGCTATCACATTTTCAAAAGCCTAAAAAAATGGTTTCAACAAGTTATCTCAAGTTTTATATTGATCTAGAATACTTTCTATATTCTGTGATAACTACTTCAATGCGTATTTAGCTGGTACTACACTTATTAGAAACGAAAATCAGCGAATAATAATAAACACGTTTTCTAATGCTATTATCATACCACTGACCTTAATTATGAAGATGAAAGCGATCAGCGTTGCAAAGTTCTCTTCCGTGAACCTGGTGATATAACAAACGAAAGCACTGGCGTCGATAGCCACCAGAACCATGAGAATCAAGGCCGTCCAGGTGCCGATCCAAAACCTGAAAGACAAATAATCCCACCCCATACTCTGACAGAATTCGTAAACAATGGTCTCGAACACCAGCACCGGACCCGTAGAGCCTAGAATAGTTAGCGGCTGCCCGGAAAAAAATCCGTAGCCCATACCGCAGACGAATCCAGATACCAGGGATTCCATGGCTGCCATATTTTTTCCAGTCGCCTCGGAGAGCAGTCCTCCGAAAGTGATGATAGGGGACAGACAAGCGAAGTACAAGAAGATCCAGGAGGCTATACACTGCATGGCGAAGGCATCTTTGAAGTCGGACCAGTACCATGGGGCTTTCCGCTTCAGATCGTTCATGAGACCTCCAAAGAGTACCTTGAAGAGAGTTGATTGTATAAAAGCGATTTATAGTGGCATGTAACGGTTCTCACTCCTGTTCTAGCGAGACCGGATTCTTCTCTCAGCTTCTGCTCTTCTTCCACTTCGTTAATCTCTTCGGTAGGTTTCTCTGGTGGTCTTTTTCGCGGGTCTTGGGATGGAATGGCCGCCGGTGGTTCAATACGTATTGCGGGATCCCATTCTCCTGGAGGTAGCACCGTAACTGCGTCTAGGAATTCGTCCACTCCCGCTAGAAGATGGCTCCTATTGTGCGCTCTGTAGGCCACTTCGTGGAACACCTCGTCTGACATCAAGGTGGCCATTGCCCGGCCAATTTCATGGTAGCCTAGAAGCATATCGTTTCGAGAGAATTGGAATTTGGCAACCTTATTTCGTACCTGCAGTTGTGGAAGTTGGCCCAAGAAGAATGAACAGGAATCGCGTTGGCACTGGGACTTCTGTCAGATCTCCCAGATGAACGGCCGTGTTCAGCCTGATAAAAGCTGATAGGATCTTGTCGATGAAGTCAACCTCGCCTACTAGAATATTGCTTGTTTCTGCTCCTGGGGGAATTTTTCTCATAAACGCCAAGTTGTGCTGGTCGCTTCCAAGGTCACTTCCGCTTTGATTTCTACTGATGGAGGCGTAGCTTGCACTTTTTCTCATTGATTCAGTACCTATGTTGATTTAATTTGAATTTCAGCTCGTGGAGTGTGTTTTTTTATACCGGTTGACAAAAAGATCACTATGCAATTGAGAGTTGAAAAGTTGACAGTTGAACAAATAAATATCTCTTCTACTCGTAGCTGAAGAAGAAGTGGACCCAAGTCCTGAATCTCAAATGAAACTTTTTATATTTTTCTAGTCCAGTCGATAGAACAAGATCCTCTCTTTTCGAAGATGAATCTATTTCCTCGGAAAAACTCTAAAAATTCAAATTTTTCACCAGCTCACATACATTTTTCTTTGAAAATGCCTCACCTTGATTTTCTCTTTTTTTATTGGAACGGGTATTTTTCAAATCAATAATAGAAAAGAGGTGAACCATAATATTGAAGTTGAAAAAATACTATTTTCAATAGGGTTTTCGAGAAAATTGAAATGAAAATAGCAGTTGAAAAGAGAAACTGAAATGTATGTGAACTGGTGACAAATTTAAATTTTTGCAGTTTTTGTCGAAAACTTGACAAAACTCGATTTTGTTTCAAACCCCACCAAATTGTTTGACACAGGTGACATTATGGTACCGTCACATTGAATTTTGGAAAATAATTTCACATGTTATCTACTATTTTGAAAAGAGATTTTCGTGTGCTATCGAATGGTCAGGGTTTCATTTAAAAATCGTTACTTAGAAACTTCCTGTTGAGCGAAATTTTTTTTGAATTGTTTCATTGTTGATAATGCATTTCTATATCTTCATTCTGAATAATACATTTCTACGATGGGGTACTATTTATATTTCGGGAACTGGCAACGTTAATGTCAATAGGTAAAGTGTGGCAACACCATAATAAAGTTTGACATTTTTAGCATAAACTTACCCACAACGTTTTGATGTACAAGTGCTATTTGTTTTGTATACAGTGAGCTAAGAAAATCATTTTGTCCAAACAATTGAAATTTTAAGAGAATATTTTCGTTGGATTAATTTTCACAACTTTCGACGTGGATTATCTCAACAAGAATGTGTCGATGAACTCAGTTCTTTTTTACGCGATAAAGCACCATCAAAAACGACAGTATATCACTGGTATAGTGAATTCAATCGTGGCCGTAGTTCGGTCGCCGAAGAATTCAGTTAAGGTCGTCCAAAACGGTTTTTGTGCCACAAAACATCGATGCAGTGCGTGAACTGATAATACAATATCTTCATGTGACATACTGTGAGATAGAGGCAGTTTTGCACATTAGTCCACTTCAATTAAGTCGATTTTGCATGAACACCCAGTTGTAACAAAAATTTGTTCTCGTTGTTAATTATTAGTTATTAATCGATCAAAAAAAGGATATGGTCGAGTGGTGTTATTTTCTATTCCCGAAATTTAAATAGTACCCCTCGTATCCTTACAACAATCATGCAATTATTCAGTCACCCAGTATGAAAAAGTAATTGTTTTCAATTTTGTTAGAACAATAGTTTAGTAAACTTTAAAATTTTGAGCTTTTTAGCTCTCCCAAAAGAAGGCAAACAGCGAAATAAAATGAGCATGCTGAAGCAGAAAGAAATGATACAGAAATAATGTAATTGGAAAATACATAAACTGTTTAATAGATTTTTTGATTATGAATCTTTAACAAATAATAATGAATACGGCTAAAAAAATTATTTAGAGATTTCTATGTAGGTAATATCCTAATCAGGTTTAAGCTTCAACTTTCTTTATTCCATAACAATAATGATAGATGTGAGACTATTAGGCAAGTCCTAAGACATGACAAATGCTATCACTTGATTGAATAATCAGTCAACATCAATCAATGCAAAAATCAAAGGCTGAAAGCCGAAACCTAGTTTGCTGTTCATGCATGATTCCTCAAGTGACCAAAAATAATCAACTGTGTACAACATACAAAACAAATGAAATTATTTTACCGTGCCCAGGAACGGCGAGAAACTTTCCAGAATCTGGCGACTTTCCAGAAGCGTGTTCAGAATAAAAATGTTCCTCGACTGAAAAGAATAAAAAGATGGCGATGAAGTAGATGGAGATGATGTGGAATCTGACGTTGTCGGTCAAAAATGATTAGTTTGAAATAATTGCGGACTTTTGTTAGATTTGCCACCAGAGCAAGGTTAGAAAGCGAATGATGAAAGTGTAATTAAACAAGAGTTAGATACGTGCTAACTTTTTTAACCATTTACGATCCTTATCCATTGTTAGTTATTCCATTTTAACAAGTTCTAACCTGCAACACGGCAACCATTTTCTCTCATTTGTTTCCTTTCATCTGCAGATTGTCTATATCTTCTGCCGTTTGGAGAAAAGTTGGCGCACCTAAAGCAAGACCCATCTGAAACATCCACTCTAGATCTGAATTCACATTGTATTTTCATAAGAATTTATTTCAAAAGATATTAGAAGAAATTGGATGATAAATATTTTCCGCATCTGAGCTTTTTTGAATGTTACAGCTTTCGTTAAACCGTTGAGTTGTTTTTAAGGACACAAATTGACAGTTTGTTGAATACGGGATGTAAAAATGTGCTCAAAACCTAATTTTCCTTTGCATGACAGTTACTGTGTTTTGTAAGGAGCAGTCAAGATGCACGGTCAATATCATTTTTGTGTCGAGATATTTTAAGTATCGGACCTTCAGGGAAAGTGTCCGATCGGCGCAACATTAACGGTTAAAAAAATATTGTTGAGTCTATTCGTGATATTGAAATAGAGAAAATTCTACATACTTTTCGAAGTCGAATGATTCCTCATCTCGTTGAAGGACCTTATGAATGGTAGTCCGTGATGCTTCCTTTGATGCTGGTGCCTGTGCCTCTTCAGCAAGGCCCCCCTCACTTTATCCTTCTTCTCCAGCGACAAACTGTTGTTGTTTATCATATTCTCCAGAACCAGGTCCGCGATTTGGTCCATTGAAACAGCCTCCATGTCGAGGATGACACTTCCATTGAGTATGAGGCTTCTCAGTTCGAACAAGGAATGTAGAGAAAGAGTGGCTACGTGAGGTTTAGACCAGCGATTTCCGCCCTCTTCGACGTCTTCCTCGAATTTTATCCACCTGGCGGTTTCTCTCCACTCCATATCATCGCCTTCGATGATGAGTTCCTCCATCTCCGAGAAGAGGGGATGGCTTTCATGCTTCTCGTCGTTTATGTCTTCGCCGAGAATGAATTGCACGCGTTGGGAAGGAGGAGTGCCTGCAAATAACGAATAGTTTTATAAGTGACTTCCGCAGGAAACGAGACAATGGAACTATTCTCAGAAAAGAAGAGAGTGTGGTAACTATCTTACTGATAGCTTCTCTGCAATCGCAGTTCTACCTCAAGCTCAGTAGAAATACACAAAACACATGACCTATTTGGGCCAAACATCAGTTTGAACTCCCCGACACATTTTTTATAATTGACATCTATTAACAACTAATCGATAATTTTTTCAAACTCACTGTTATGGCCATCCACTGTTTCAAGTTGAAGCATCTAGATTGCAGGTAATCCAAAATTATTGTCCGAAATTTTATTAGAGAAACTGTTCAAGGGCGAAGGAATCAGACTAGTAACCCATAAGATGCTACTCAAGAAAATTCTCTTCAATCAAATCGAGCCTTTCTCAGACCGAAAAGCACTCATGTCAAATAACACATCTAATTTGTCTTTATAACCACAATGATCGATTAGTATGCATTGTGTTTACTGTACCTATCCACTTTGTTGATACGCTTTGCTTGATGTTTCGTAAATCAAGTTAATTAACTTGTCACTTGATCTGATTGAGGTAACGAGCAGTATTATCTTGACATTAGACCTTCGACTGAAAAAAATCCTGAAGGTCACAGTGGAAATTAGACACCGACATGAAAAATCTTATGGCGGTAATGAATACCGTGGAAATTTGACTCGTTATTTACTAAGTGAAGCAGATAGATTAAATTAGAATGTATTAACTACAGAGGGCAACAATAATGATAGTACATAATTTTTTACAGGGAGGTAAAACATTAATAAAACTCGGAGTAATCTCAAATTTAGTTGAGAAGGAAAAAAAACTAGAGAAAAACTGGCTATAAATAAAACTATAAGCAAAAATGAGGATTTTATGAAAGAGTATGTAAAATTTGAAAATTATTTAATAGAGTTTTGTGAAAGTTGCTGACAAAACAGGGATTAACAAAAAGAACGGTCCAAGTTCATAGACCATTGAAATTTGAAATGGAAAAGCTAAATTGAAACCTTTAGTAATGATGCCTTGGTGAAAAAGACAAACATCTATATCTAGTATAAAAAGTGAACAATTGTTGAAAACGTACTACTGAGTGGAAGAAAGTGAAGAAGACCTGAATTAAAACATAAACGTGCAAAGTTAACAAAAAAAGTGCTCCGGCAGAGTTGATAAATACATACATAAGAGAGAAATAAGAAACTTGAAAAACAGTATTCATTGAGAAAAAAAAAGTGACTTGAAGACGGCACATTCAACGAATAAATAAGAATAAAAGAGTTGGACCCATTCGAAAGTCAAAGAGATTAGGATGATTTGGAAATACAAAAGAGAGACAGTTCTTTAATAACTTCAGTTCCAATAATGAAATATAAATTTTAGTCAAACGTATCGGAAAATACTGGTCATAGGGATTTTCATTTTGGGACTTCTGTCGTTATTACCTTCTGAGTAAAAACATTCATGTGAAAAATCAAACAGGCGCAAAAAAATGTCAGTAGTGACTATATCGACTATTGAGAATCTCATTTCTAAGTAATAATAATAATAATAAAGGTCTTTATTTCCCATCATAATAAATTTAAATGAATTACAAAATATTCAAAAAGGTGGGAAAAGGCCGGAGATCAGATCAGCTGCTGACAGCCCCTGTTATTATTCTCAAGCTGGACAAAAAAAACTAATAATTAATGCACGTAGTTGTAGAGGCAACGCAAAAAAAAGTATCAAGCATATAAATATATAAGAATGAATATAAAAGAAATAAAAATGATAAACAAAAGAGAAATAAC
>WOGR01001669.1:0-19279 GCA_015342045.1 Leptinotarsa lineolata | reverse complement strand
AATTGAAAATTCATTATTATCGTGAAATCATCAGTGCCATCCTGATTTCACTAAGACACTCATAATGTTCAATTGCCATTGGGACTTATAGATGAGAAACGTGCATATGACTGCTCTTTCATTGAGTTTCTTTACAAGGTGTTGCTTAATTTCGTACTCGAAGACACACTCTAATTAGTTGGCTCACCGAAAATACTAGAAGTAGACTAATAATTTCTTGTTCATTCCGTATAAATTTATTGAGTCGAAGTTTTTCAATACGGAATGCCAAAGGCAAGGTTCCTTTCAGACGTGAATCATAATTTTTTTGACTTAATGGTCAACGATTCGGAGGTATTCGGTACAGGTGCAGGCGTGTGAGAAGAACTTTCTACGCTTGTTTTTAATTGTGCATGATTTATATGAGTTTGGTAATCGAATGATTCTGCAAGAAAAGAACTTCGATCAAATATCTACATTTTTGATAACTGGATGACAAATATTTATAGACACAGAAATTAATATTACGTCTGATCTTTTAAAGTACTGTTAATTTTCATGACGCCTACTGTTAAATGATTTTTTGTGAATAGTGGCAAAATAAATCAGTTGTGCAGATTACTGAATCTTCATTGAAAAATTACTACGCTCTTAGAGACAATTTTTCATATTACTCAGCAACTTGCAGTTTCAAAAATATTTCTGATACACCAAATTCATCATGAATACTTAAGTTTCGTAGATGAATTGGTTCCCCTTTCAGAGTACCACAGCCATTTTTTCTGCTGAGAGTCTGGATATCACACTGTTGAGTTTTTGTTTCAAATGAAAACTAAGTTAGAGTAAATACAACTCTCGTGGAGTGGTAGTAAAATGATTTTGCAAAATCGAAACTGAGATGGTGTTCAATGAAAATAAATTTCTTCAGTGCTAAGAAAGAATGGTTTGCTTTCTGAACGAAATATATATTGCATACCCGTTGGAACGAACTACATTGAAGAATGTATTTGATATTGAGATTGTAACAAAAGATCATTTGTGCATCAAATCATCTGAAACGAAATTCATTCAGGCCAGTCTCAACTTATCTACAATGTAGGTTAATAGACTAACACCTATCAGAAAACAACTTTTCCCCTGGCTAATACCACGAAGGGCGTTGGATTATAACCAACAGGTGTCAGTGCAAGTATTCTTCACAGAAGTAATTTCTGCATATGCCGTTGGCGATACAACTGCCGGATTCGATTTTCAATTATTGGATTGGGCACACTTACTGGCCGGTTTTGGGCTATTTGACCTCTCGTCAGTGGAAGGTAGTGTCCATCATCAACATGAAGTCGTTGTTTTCCCATAAACATAAACGCCCTTAGACGCATATCAGCATGGCCCAATTCCTCGTATGAGAAAAAAATATTCACATATAGTGAGGAGGCATACTTGAAGACTGGCTGTCAATCAGATTGTCTAATATAGCAATTGTTCTTTTAGATATGTGAAAATTTGTGCATCATTATTTTTATCCAACTCTGTATTCTCTAGATCACCCTGTTATTACGAAATATTCTGAGACTGCTTTCCCTTATAAATAATGAAACGAAATGAAAATGCTGCCATTTCTTTTGTGCGACTTTTCGATTCCATAAATAACAAGAATAAATATTGCAGATACCCATCAGTGCAAACACCTCAACAGCACCAGATGATACATCACCATTTCCCAAGTATTTCTTCACTGCCGTCCTCCATGCAATCATTTTCAACGTAGTTAAGATACAATAATGATATATCTCATTTGTTCTCGACAGAGACATAGTCACGGGTGTTAAAGTTCATTGATATTGCGATACAATATTCTTCGTGCAATATTCACTATTACAATACAGTTCGTATTATCAGTTTCTGTGAATGATTTATGAACTCAAGCACATAGATTATCACATAAAATTATAATATATTGTCTAGCTTTCTACGGTCATGATATAATAACAAATTGCTCTAACCTACAATGATAATTCAAAATGGGAGCGTATGCATTTATAGAATTTTTTATATTTTGCTTTGATTGCTCCACCCTCCAGTGTTATACTCAGAAATGGAACAGGCTCATCATTCACCATTTTATTACCATTTCAGAAATATTTTTTTTGGAACCCATTTACAATCACCAGTTGGCGTTAATGTTACTTGATTGATAACGTTGAAGGCAACAGAAAGTGAAAATTGATGATGGTCATTCTCGGTATGTCACCTTGAAATTTGATGTTTTCTGGGGATCCATACTTGGACTTTTACTGTTTACAATGCTTACTCAAAACTTACTAATTTGTCTGAAGAATTGCTTGGCACAGATGCAGATGATACACAATTGTATTATAGATTTTTCACCAGCTGCATGTTCTCTCATCGAAAATTATCACAAGAAAAAATGGAAACACACCGCTAATATATCTCTGAATTCAAAAAATAGGCCTTTTATGCACGAGATACTATTCCTGGTCACAGTAATCATGGTAAGTTTGAGGAAGTATTGCCTGTAGGATGAAAATAAGTATTGTGAATACTCACTGATAATTTGTCACTTATCATCACTGTTTTTTAATTGATCCGTTGATAGCATTGAGTTGATTTTACTTTGACTTTTTTGGATTGATATAAGCAGCATCTCTTTTGTTGTTCTCTATCATATCAAACAGAGGGCATTCAAGAGTCAGCTGATTTCAAAGAGAATGTTCGTAACTGTTTCTTCTTGTCCATCGACTAGAAGGCAATAATTTTGATTTCTTCATAGTCGATAAAGATATTCAAGGCAGGTAGTTTACCATCTTAAACTGTAGCAATACCTGACAACCATACCATACATCATGCTTCAGAGTAGAAAAGGCAAAGGACATAATCTATGAGATTCTGCATAACGAGAATACTAAACACAAGAATCCAACGCAAAAATGTTTCTCTCACTTTAAAACTAGGTAGGTCGGTAGCCGGTCAGATTGACGTAGGTGCTTTACTCCACTCACCCAAACGACCACTGTGTGAATCGGTAGTTCAAACCGCGAGGCCGCACGATCGATTGTCATTGGCTGTCATCCAACCCATGTTAGGAATCACACGTTGAAAAGTAAGACCTCGTTAATCTTTAGCTCGCATAAGTTTGGACTTTTGAGAGTTTTCGTTCGCAGGAGGCGACAGCTAGACACTTCTGGAAGTGTCAACCATATTTGCTTCATGCGAAAATGAAATGATGGAATTAGTATCGTTCATCTTTCGATGAAGATAATTCAGTTGGAAGCGCGTTAGGGAGAGTTTCATAATTCTGATTGGTAGGAAAAGTATTTGTGTTGGATTATTCTACATTGTAACTTCAGGCTTGCACAAGATCAAAGGTTGTATCCATTAGCGGCCAATATGCAGAGACAATATCATTCAAAATGGCAAAAAAGCAATTCTGTCCTATTCTTTCATTATATGTACGTTTGTGATAAACTTTCGCATAAATTATATATTATTAGGGTTCAACTCAGAAAGGACACTTTTCATTATGGAGCATAAGAGAAACACACAGGTAGTTTCAAGATGAGATCATCCACAGGAATGAACACTGGTTCAAGAGGAAGTTTAAAGAAGCAGCATGAATGTTATCCAACGACGCATTCAGCCAAGATATCGTAGAGATTCGTAATTTATGGAAACGTATGATCTAGCGGAAAAGGTCAACTCCACTTAAACCGTTGAGAGGAAAGAGGGATAGGTGAAAGTGCTAGAATGACCTATAAATAGTCATCTTTCGGAAGAATAGACGAAGGAATAGACGATTGTGGATACTAACAATCGAAACGTCGTAAGTAACTTGGTTTGAAAACTCTTTAATTCTTTGTTTAATTTTGTATTTCTTTTTCTTACTGTGTAGTCAAATGTCTGTTTCTTGCACAAAATGTGTAAAGGAATAGTCTTGATTTTGTGTCATTGTGGCTTTGAGAATGGAGAAATGATAGAATCAGAAAAAATAATTTGTTCGAATATATGGTACCTAAATTTTGAAAGAAATTTGTGTCATTTTCTGAATGTTTCCACAACTACCACATTGTTATGTTTCGAGTGATAAATTAAAATATATTCTTTAAATCTGAATAACTGTTCATATATGACTATAAATCTACGTATCATTTTAATGATGAACTATTATTGCAATATTCAGTCCGAAAATGGAATTATTATTATTAAAAGGAATGCGAATTAAACAGTTTGCAGAGCAGAACATTTTTGTTAATTTCAACGTGAAATTGCCTCATCATTAGACCCGGATTTCTCACAATATGCAATAATTGTTCCACAGTTGTACGTCCTGCAGCGAATTCAATTTTCTCTCCACTTCTAGTTACGCCATTCAAATGGACTCACACTGCGAGAATAGAACGAATCGACAATTACCATGATTATATGAATCAGTCAAAACAGACATTGAACATATGTTAGTCCTTTTCCACAATAAACATATTTTCCACCAGCAAACAAAATTTTAAGTTAACTTATCGAACAGAAATACTAACTTCAACAGTGGAAGTGATTTCGATTCATTTTTGTGAAAATGATTCGAAAAATATTCATCGAGTTGAAAAAGTCGAAGATGAAGGTTTTTTAGTTTTTCCTTCAACGGTTTCTGATTTTTGAGTCGCTTGAGTCATCACTAATTTTCACTTTCTGTGTTCTGTTATTTAAAAAGCCGCCCATGAGCTTTAAGCGTATCTAAGAGTAGTTTATGGCTGACAGTATCAAATGCTTTTTTCAAATCAATGAATGAAGATAGACATGGCGTTCCTATTTCTAGAGCTTGGTGTATTTTCCCCGTGATGTATAGGATAACGTCTTCAGTGGAGATTTGTTCTCTAAAGCCAAATTGTCTGGGAGAAAGAAGTTTAAATTTGTTTATAAAAGATAAAAGTCTTCTTTTCATTAATTTTTCAAAAACTTTTGCTAGGTTAGTTATCAGTAAAATTGGTCTATAATTGGTAACGATGTTTTTGTCCCCACTTTTGTTTATCATAGACTCATAAAAATGGTCCAAACTTTTGAAACCACCGGTATGTGATTCAATCACATTGAAGAATTGAAATTTTACTAAAATAACCAAGAAATCACATACACCATTCCACAATCTCCATTCTTCTACTATATAGGAATCTTTTCGAAATATTACGCTTGAACAATAAGAGGTAGTAGCAAACCCAATTAACGCTTTATAGCTATGAGGGCTATTAATTACACATACAGAGAAATTATTATGATTGCTATTAATTCCATGAATTATGATATAATTACCTGTTGGTTCACTTGTTTAATTGGTCAGCCCATTGCAGAATCTGAAACAAAACAATTTAATTGAAAATGTACACATATTTGTAACAAAAGTAAGGAAATGAATAGTATAATTGAGAGCAACTGAGGAATGAAACATGGAAAACATTCAAAGCTATTCAGTTGCAAAAACAAAAATTTCGCGTCACAAAAATATAAATGAGAAATATTTTGGGTTTTGTTACATTTCACACATCTACAGAATATGATTTTTGAATGAGTAATCAATCATTGACCAATGACAAAAATGATTTTTCGTTAAAAATAGTACTGAAACAACTTGTAGATCATCCACAGATACTTTCCTCCAATTGAACCCGAAATAAAATCTGCTGACTACCACAAATAATTATTTGGGATGGGAAATATTCAATTAATTTATTCATTCATTAATTTTCATGAAATTATGTGGTCTGAGTTAGGTAAGGTCGATTCACATCGTTTTCTTTTGATGATAAAACACTAGCACTGCAGGAAAATCTTTAAGGCGCTCTAAGAGCAGTGCCCATGCGAAAATACCGATTCACATAGGATTTGAATCACTGGAGATTGAATCCACTTGGAAAAACGTTCTCAGGAAGTTTATTCCACGAAAACACAGTTATTTAAATGGAAGAGTTCTCAAACAGTGTAGTTCGAGGGGTACTGAGTTGAACCTGAAAACAATGAGCAGCTACAGTCCGTCGCGTATTTCTAATATGTACCTCTCTTGGTGGAATCGAATGTGCAAAGTCACTCGAACACACTCCAACCTTTCTTCGATGTTCCAGGCTTTCAAGGTTGCAAGTGATGTTCACGTTTCCAATCAGGCGGATGGCTCTTTTCTGGATAGAATCTAGCAAAGAGCCATTCTTTCAGGAAGCTGGAGAGCCATACACAAAAATGATCCGACAAGCCATAGCATCAAAGTTTGGCCAGCAAACCCTCATGCCACACACGGTTAAAGGCCTTAGAAATATCAAGCGCAACAGCTCTTGACTCTCCATTTTTATCGATTGCGTTATTCCAAATATAGGTGATAAATGATAGAAGGTCGCCTTTTGATCTCTGTTTCCGGAAGCCATATTCATGATCGCTCAAGATGTTAAAGCCTCCCAAATATTCAAGTATACGGTGGTTTACGGCTTTCTCTATGATTTTTGATATCAGTGATAGCAAAGCGACTGGTCTATAGTTATTTGGAAGATTTTTCTTGCCCTTTTTGGGAATGGGCTGAACGAGAGCAATCTTATAACTAGTGGGAAAAATCCCTTTTTTGTAAGACAGGTTGAAAAGTCTGCAAAATATGTTGTTTCAATATGATTTTCATCATACTGAAATATTCTCGAACTATCATTGTAACAGAACATTTTTTTTGACGATATCAATTGTTCGAAAAGTTTGAAAAAATTTTTAGTGAATCATTCTAAATAGCTTACCACTGAAAATGCGTGGAAGATAGGTATATAAAAGAAATACTGGTTTTCCTCTAGTTTTTTGTTTCAATTTTGAAGCGATTCTCATGGTATTTTTAGTATACATATGAAAAAAGGTAAAAGTATTCTGATTAGGTCAAAACCCTGCTTTTCACGTGTAATGACTTTCATTGAAGAACAATTCATCTACGGTTGAATCAGGAAAACTATCTAGATGATATTCGATGGAAAACAACAGTTTTTTAAAATTTTGTTTTGTCAATACGTAACATCAGTGAATTGAAAAGCAAGTGAATATTTCATGCCACTAAAACAAAATTTCATGAATACCATTTTTTACAGAATACTGTAAACCGATCAGATGACGATATTTTCATAAAATATAAAAATTGTCAAAAGTTTGTTCTATATTCAAGTCTGGAAAAGTAACGAATATTGAAAATTACAGGCCAATTACATCAATATCAGTTTTTCCAAAATACTAGAAATTATACAGACATGATTTATAACCATCTCCGTTCTTCACTGAATATTTTTCATGGCTTTATTAGGGCTCGAAGTACTGCAACTAATCTCTATGTTTTCACGGACTTCAGCAAGGCGTTTGATCGAGTATCACATCAACAGCTGTTAAAAAAACTATCACATTTTGGCATATCATCCAATATTCAGTTACTCCTGAAATCGTATCTATCCGACCGACGTAGTTATGTTGAATGTGATGGTATAAAATCCTCCTGCTTCATAGAGAGTTCGGGTGTCCCACAAGGGTCTAATCTTGGACCATTATTATTCATACTATCTATAAATGACATAGCTAATGACATCAATTTTCATAAATTACTATTTGCAGATGACATGAAAATATATCGTGAAATCAAAGATGAAGCAGACTGTTTCACATTGCAGGAGGACATAAATTTTTTGACTAATTGGTATATTCGTAATAAATTGTACTTGAATACAAATAAATGTGAAATAATGACATTAACACGTAAAATCCTACCGGTAACATTCAGCTATGTACTAGATGGTGAAAGTTTAACGCGAATCACGGAATCAAAGGATCTTGGGGTATTGTTTGATCAAAAACTCACATTTTCCAATCATGTTCAGAATGTAATATCAACTTCAATGAAAAGTTTGAGTTTTTTTTTATACGAAACTGCAAGGAATTTAAGACCTTTGATTCTTTGAAAACCATTTAATTAACACTAGCCAGGAGTAAATTAGAGTACTGCAGTGTGGTTTGGAATTCGTCCCAAATGAAACATATCTAGTTTATAAAATTTTCAAAAAAAGTTTTTCAAAAATGGATATTTCAAAAAATATGGTGTTTATCCCGAGAGAATTTACAGCTATGACTCATTGTTGGACGAATTCCACATGGCATCTCTAAAAAAGTTCAGATAAAGCCGGTATATGTGTTTTGCATATAAAATAATATATGGACAAAATGATTTTCAGTGTACCGCGTATTTCATCCAGATTCTGTAGCACATTTCATATCCCGGTTTCCAATACACTGCATCATTTTCATTCTCCCACAAGTACTATATCTAGAAGTGTTAATAATGTTCCCATTGTGGATATATTTTTTCTAACGTTCAAACAATTCAAAAAAGAGATTCTCCATTTCATTCAAAATTGATCTTGCTATATGTATAATTATTCATAATTTTAATTGTATACACCTGTAAATTGAATAGAGAATGAAGAGACCTTTCAAACGATATATCACAAGCCTATACTTCCCATATAAAAAATTGGGGTTGTACCTGTTATTCGACGGGGGTAGCATTTTTCTGTCGGAGTATATGTCAAATTATAATTTAAATTTGACGTGTTTCGAGATTTTTTAAAAATATGTACAGTAATCGAAATAATGGATTTATTCCATTTGGCTTTTACACACTGTATGTACTACTACGAGTTCGTTTTTAGGCTGTCCGCCGTCCTTATGTCTTCATATTCCGAGATGAAAAGGACCCCGTCGAACGAGCTCTCATCAACCTGGCTACCGCTCAAGTAGAGTACTCGGAAGACCAGCTGGCTTTGGTCCGATCACCCAATACTTTTAGCGTAGTAAGTAAGCATAAAGGTTATCTGTTACAAACGTTACACGAGAAAGAGGTGCACGATTGGTTGTACGCGATCAATCCCCTATTAGCCGGACAAATAAGATCAAAATCTGCGAGACGAAATCCACAGAACGTGACCGACACCAAGGGCATAACGGTCGACTTGAAATGAGATTTGGTCAGTATGGAATCCGTATTGGTTTATTAGTAGCTTCAATGTGTATTTGTAATTTCAAAAAAATGTGATCCGCTCGATGAAAAGAACTTATGATGATCCAAATATCAATGTTGTTTAATATCGTTTACGTAAATTTGATGGCGATATATACTTCATCTAGTATTTAAATTTCTTCTGGAGAGACGTAAAACATTGAAGGTTGTGATTTTGTATCCATTCCTTCATTAATTTTAGTTGGGTTATGCTTGAATGGATTCCATGCGTGATCAAACGAGTTTGAATTCTAGTCATTTTTATTGTAAGTTTTCATTTATATTTTTTCATTTACAATTGGTACTATTACATTGTGAATAAGAAGTTGAATAAATGATATAGATATAAATTGATGAGGAATTGCAGAAAGAGATGAATAACTTTGTTGAAATCTAGTCTTTTACTCACATAATTTTGGGAAGTATCTCAATGTGTTTAGAGAAAATTTAAAGCTTATTACTATAGACTAAAAATGTAATAAATATACATGTACCAATCTAAAGATTCACCTTAATATTGGAAGTTCTACTGATAAGGCCTCATTTTTTATGGTGCAATATCAAATACTATATAATATATGTGAGACACAGACAACTCCTTTAAGTTTTTTGGCACTTTAAGTGTAATGTACAGGGTGATACTTATTTGGTGTTTGTTTCCAACTGCTTCTTATTTTATTTATGATTTTAGCCAGATTAATAATTTACTTTTTCTGTTCAACTTTGTTTTTAATGATGTTGATTAGCATGGTGTTTTGAAAATGGAGGCATTGTTGATAGAAATCTTGACTGATATTTTATTTCGACGAAATACATTAGTTAGTTCGGTGTGTGCCCAATTTTTCATAAGGTGACTCTAATGGCACTATTTGAAAATTCAATCCATACGGCGAGTATCTATCTAGTAAGTAAACCAAGTATTTGTGTGAAATGTCTTGGAAGATTGGTTTGTTGATGAAAACTTTTCTCCCTTACTAAGCCAGCATTATTTCTTCATACTGTAGTAGGACAAATAATAATTTTGCAACATAAGTTGCCAGGTTTGGGACTTTTGTGATTATACCTCTCTGAGCAAATAAGCTGTTCGTGTCAAAGCTATTTTCCTAGATTTTTGAACGTGGTCTGCTGGTTTTTATGACTGACGTTTCATCTACTACTGCGGTAGATATTGTCAGAGACGATGAGGTAACGGTCTAAGTCAGGGGTCGGCAAGTAGTTTTAGGTGGGGTCCGGATACTGTGGGAAAATTTTAACAGGGTCCAGAAAAAAGATATTGATAAAGTGCTACATATTATTTTGGTTTCCAATCACATTCTGAATTATGAAAGAAATACAAGACCTCTAATTATTGTGAGAAACTACACCGACGGTCTCGAGCCAGTTTTTTAGAGTTTGGTTCTAGAGAGGAACAGCAAATTCGAAGTGTGTTTTCTAGGTGAGCATCTGTTAATCTCAAACGATATTTGTTTTTTAAAAAAATTCATCTTTGAGAAAGATGTTTCACATATGTATGTCGAGCCAAACATATTGGCCAAATTGATTGCTAGTCTTTTACAATTTTCATATTTTCCTGGGACGTTTGGCCCAAAATTCTTCAGTGCATACCGTTCCATACATTTGCAAAGACACATCTTCTTGAAAATCATTTTTCTCCATTTGAAGTGATGGCTTTGACAGATTTTACAACTTGGCAGCCACATCTGTCCATTTTGCCGATGCATCAATTTCAAATGGAGATTTAAGAAATGGAGATAGCTTGCCTATCTCTGCAAAGTCTTATAGCAAATTCGTTATTAAGATTGGCCAGAAATTTCACAAACTCTGCAATGTCTTCTTCAGAGGTCTCCATTTTAAATTCAAGAATTGTCGGAAAATGAAAAAAATCTTGTTTAACCATATTTTTTTCAAAGATATCCAGCTTAAGACGAAAAGCAAACACCCTTTGTATCAGATCACATTTTAATTTTCCATTTCCTTGTAACTCTGTATTGAGCGAATTCATATATTTTAAAATATCTTTCAGAAAAGCCGCAACCAGCATATTGCGCTCTTTTTTGGAAACTCAAAACTGCTTTCTGGCTCCCTGCGTATCCAAGTTTTGCAAAAAGAAGGATACTTGTTCTTTTATTAGCCAGAAACGTTTAATAACTTGACCTCCATTCCACGCGGTGCGCTGTGAAATGCTCCTTGCTACCGCATAAATTTCCGAAAAAATGGTACGAAGTTCAATCTATTGATGTTTCGTGTGCATAAAGAGATATGAAAATATTTAAATCGCATCATTCTGATTCGCACACACACAAGCTAGATAGGAAACTTATCAATAGTAGGTAAAACAGATTAATTAGGCAACTTGAAATAGAATACGTACTAAGTTAGATTTTGTGTTATTTTAATTGATAAAGGTATGGTATACCTCATCTACAGATTTTTATATGTACTTGGTATATAATACAATATTTGGTGCGGTCCGCGGGTCAAACTTTCGCGGTCCGCCAGTTGCTGACCGTTGTTCCCAACGTATATACTATAATGCTGGCATAAAAACCGGTAGTCCACGGACAAATATCCGGAAAATAGCTGTAACACAGTTATCTTCGGCCGTTAAAGTTTACATCCTTCAAATAAGCTGTTTATTTAAGTCATGAATGAAATCATTCCGTTCAAATGATATCCTGAGCTATCAAGTATTGATGAAATTTGTAGCATTTGTCACATTAGAAAGTATTGAACTGTTTTGTTAGCTCTTTAACCAAAAATTTTGATGAAAAATAAACTAGTTCTGTGTCTTTGCAAAAAAAAAGGGTTTTTGTAGATGAATATCTTGAGAACAATAAAACATCTTATTAGTTAAATATGTTACCAAAACGAATTACTTTATTTGTGACATGTAATGATAATAATATAATACCCTTTATTGATGTTAATTATACTGTAAGAACTAAAATGAGTCAAAATTAAAATATTGACTTGTACTCATAAAAATACTGTTACGTTATTACTGTGGGGTCAATAATTAACTACACTGAACAATAATCAAACTCAACTTTATTTCACTTTCGATATAACAAAACACTTCAACTAAAACTTCAACTATTTGTATGTCTATCGCCTTTTTATATCGCTCCGCGTACTGCACTGTACACGCACTAGACTGTCTTGATAGGCGGGTGGATAACGCTTATATTTGGCAATCGAAGGTGCTGGCAATCGAAGGTGCTAGATTTTTCCATGGAATTTCATCGAACGACGGTAATGGTGTTCTCGACACATGTAGAATAGCGACGAATATCGAAGATTCGCCAAACTTCACTCGAGCTGAGCGCGCTCTTAGCCACGTCACAGATGGTTTACGGCTACCAGTGGCGGACCGCGTTACTTTCTTTAGGGCATGATTTATAACAATACACACAAATAGACGTAAGGATACAAAAAAGTACATGGGATACAAATTCGTATATGAGAAACATTGAATATTTTTTCTTGAATAAGCATTTGATGATTATACTTTTCGATCTTGTTTTTGGAAGCTTAGCTCATTCAATAGACATTTTTAGATTTATTTTTGAATTTCATCTCCATGCCGTTTTTCAACATGAATAATATCAATTTTTGTTTTGATAACATTCTACAAGTATAGAAAAATAGTAAATTTTCAATAAAATATAACTTGGGTTCAGAAAATATTTGAATTTGCTCATTTTGTGATCAGTCTGGCCCCTTTCGATATATTATAATCGAAAATATATTGTTTGAAGCTTCAAAGAAAATCTAAGAATCTATTGTAGCACTAGATGAAAGTTTTCAGACAAATAAGAAATTTTTTTATGAAATGTTCAAGTGAACATTTGTTGTTGATAAAATTTTGAAATGGATCCTTCTGTTCAATATTGAATAATATTGAAATAACTTGATGGTTCGATATTTTCGAAAAAGTCGATGAACTATATAGATACTTACGTGGGATTGAATGAAAAATGGTAATGTAAAGACAAATACCATTGTATTTTGTTTCATCAATTGGACTGCGTTGATTTTGCATAAAATTGAAATAGACCCATAAAATTTTTCAAATTCGTGATTCGTTGTAGATGCTTGTTAAAAATTATATATGTTTATTTTTATAGTTATATTATATACTTGTTTTCTTCCTATAATATGCATCCACTACGCTATGCTATGAATGTATAAAACATATGTATTACTTACTATTACCAAAAAAATAAAAACGAGTAGACTATTTAGGAAATTATCAAATTATTCATTTTACCAAACATTTTTTGTTCTTCATATTTATTATTGTATCATTGTATGAGTATTATATGAAATAAATTCATTAAATGAGTGTGATTTTCAATATTTGTACTATAAAGAGCCATCCAGGAGCCTAACCAGGATTTAGGTGGAGTTTTACTACAACTGAAGTTGGTCAGGTTTCACATTATGCAATATGAATAAGCTTATGTTGCCGAGTTCATATCAAATGTTAGTGACATCACGACCATCGTTTTGACCTGACTTTGAAAATACCGTTGACAAAAAATGTTCTTGTGTTAGTGAGGGAAAGGCAATCTCAGAAAAATGACAGTGTCGTCACTAGCATTAGAACACCCTTCACCAGGAAGAGAAAATTAGACGATTTAACGCCACTTTCCCTCAATGGTGAGGTCATTCCATTTGGATCGGAGGTGAAATATCTTGGCATTGTTCTAGATAAAAAACTCACCTGGAACGCTCACTTGGAAAAAGTTTGCCACAAATCCAAACGATCCTTATGGACATGTCTAAGGATTTGTGTTATAACTTGGGGTTTAGGCCCCAAACAAATCCATTGGATATATGTGATGATCGTTAGACCAATGATCACTTATGGAGTAATTGCCTGGTGGCCGAAAGCTTTACAGAAAACGGCTCAGGCGAAGCTCTCTGGCATACAGAGACAGGCTTGTCTGGCTATTTGTGGTGCTATCAGTTCCACACCGTCAGCGGCCATGGAGATCCTTCTAGAACTACCTCCTCTCCACATTTTTCTGGAAAGAGAGGCTAGATGGACTGCACATCGCACAAAACAATCTAATGCAGAGTTCACTAGACTGCTGGCTGACACTAGAAGTCGAAGCATTCTGGGAATGACCTCTGAATATCATGAAATTTCAACAGCTTTCTTTAAAAGGTTAGTACTAACTGAAAAAACGGTGAATGCAATAAGACTAGCGAGGCAAGTGTGCTGTCAGCAAAGCAGTATATTGGATTCTTCGTTTTTTCCAATAAGTCTTTGATGTACAATAAAAACAGGGTTGGAGACAATATGGATCCCTGGGAAACACCATCGTTGATGGTAAAAGTATTTGAGAGATATCCATCAACGGCCACTTGCAGGAAACGTTCTTTCAGGAAACTTGAGAGCCATACATAAAAATGATCCAAGCCACAGCATCGAAGTTTGGCTAGCAAACCCTTATGCCACACATGGTCAAAGGCCTTAGAAATATCAAGCGCAACAGCTCTCGATCCTCCATTATTCTCGATTGCGTTATTCCAAATATAGGTGACATACGATAGGACGCCTGTTGATCTTTGTTTCCAGAAGCCATATTGATGGCCGCTCAAGGTGTTAAAGCCTTCCAAATATTTAAGGATATGGTGGTTTAGGGCTTTCTCTATGATTTTTGATATCACTGATAGCAAAGCGACTGGTCTATAGTTATTTGGAAGATTTTCCTTGCCCTTTTTGGGAATGGGTTGAACGCGAGCAATCTTCTAACAAAAAGGAAAAACCCCTTCCTTGTAAGACAGGTTGAAAAGTCTGCAAAATACTGGTGCGATTTGAGCTCATAAATTGAAATGTTGAACTTTATATGGACGCACAAATATTTTTACCCATCTCTTATTGAGCTGCTTAGCTGCTCTATTGATTGATCACTTTTGTACTAATTAGAATTGACAGTATTACCAAACAATCCTCATATTAAAACAAATTTTAAAAAAAAATCATTTAATATATTTCACATATTCATATCGAGTTTACATTACTTTTTGAAAATGACATTTCTTTGCCATTGAAAAATCACCATTTTAAAATTTATATTACAACGCAATAAAAAAAAGTATAATGATTAAAACCAATTTTCACAATCGGAGGATGGAAGCATTCCAATATAAATAACAACATATTCTGCCCTTAAAATTAAAACTTTGAGTGGCTTCACTACCGTCACCTATAAACTGACAAAATCTTTATATGCTTTCATCATACAGCGGAGTGGCGTCACCCAACGACATAGAATGAGGGGAAGTATTTGTGCGGGGTGTAGATCTGGCCGACCTGGGACTCTTGCCAACATTTTTCATCCTGGAGCGCTCCAGATCGTTGGCAATGTTATCATTATATCTAGGGGTTCTCTGACCCATAGATTTTGGAGTATTTCGACCCTCGCTTCTCGGGGTAGCTGGAATAAAAAATATTAATTTTCAGTTAATGTATTAATGATAACTGTCGATTGAGTAGTCAACTGTTTTGCGATAAAAGCAGTTGAATAAATTGCAACAGCTTCTCTATATAACATGATTTTAAATATTTATTGAATCACTCATGTGGGTAATCCCTGTACGAAAAATAGTACTGCATATTGGTAGCGAAATTTAAAACTAACAAATACTACTACTGAACTAACTTTACATATACACAGTCAATAAAAACAAAACATGGACAATTTTTCATAGTTGGTTTTTGGCAACAACAAATTTCTCGGATCGATTTATTTTTAGAATATGTCAAGCTGTTGTACATCTTTGTCTGATATACGAGTAATGTTCAAAATATAAGGTAAATGTTCAAATTTCGCGGGATACGTACATTCGATTAGAAGTCATTTCAAAGGTAAAAAATGTCGAAATAGCCGCGTGAATCAATGAAGTGTATTGAGTGTGAATGAAGGTCATTCACGAATAAACCCAAAACACTACCTTAAAGTCACCTTGACCGAGTCGCCGCCGTGTGACGTAGGTTAAGGTCGTTCAAGGTCGAAGCCAACTCGATGCGTCGACCACAGGCGACCACCCCACCACCAATTCCAACTTGATGCGCTGACAGAAGGCGATACGAGCAAGCAGTGGTCGTTGGAATTTCACGGAGTGCAGACGTGTACACTCTGTCACGATAGGTACCGTCCAAACTGATGAGGAAGGACCGCTCATCAGTCGGTATATCTTCGTGGTATGCAGACGTGTGTTTATTCTGTACAAACTCGTACAGAGTACACATGAAGAACAATGTCAAACCCTAACTTTATCGTGTACGCTATCTAGTCCCCTAATCTCAAAGTTGAATTTCGTGTTCAAGGTCATGTTTCATGAACATAGCTGAAGGACGTCCTTCAAGGTCGAACCTGAGACGCCCTTCAAGGTCAAAACACAAGGTCAGGTACCCGAGACAGACTAAAATCTCAAAGTCAACCCCCAAGGCAACGCGACCTTGACCATAGTTTAAGGTCATGTAACGTCAGTCAAGGTCAATGCTATTAATGACGTCATAGTGGTGGGGAGAGGCTTAGAACCGGCTCAAATCTTTCACTATATGACATGATTTTAAATATTTATTGAGTCACCCATCCATTTCATACAGGTAATCCCTGTATGAAAAATAGTACTGCATATTGGTTGCGAAATTCAAAACTAACAAATACTACTACTGACCTAACTTTACATATACAGAGTCAAGAAAAACAAAACATGGACAATTTCTCATAGTTGGTTTTTGACAAAAAAAAATCGCTCGGATCCATCGATTTATTTTTAGAATATTTCAAGCTGTTTTTCATCTCTGGCTGATATACGAGAGTTCAAAAAATAATGTAAATGTTCAAATTTCGCGCGATACGTACATTCGATTAGCGATATTTTTATTTTTTTGGCAAATAACCTAGTCAAATGGATAGAGTCCTACATGAAAAATCGCAACATGATTGTGAAGTATGATGACGTCTTACACAAATCCTTCAACGTAAGCTCGTGTTCCCCAGGGATCGGTATTCGGACCCCCTATTATTTCTTATTTTTATTAATGATTTGCCTGAAGACTTATCAAACTGTCAAATCACAATGTTTGCAGATGATACGACTATAGCTGTATCAGGAAGCGATCTCAAAATATTAATAGATCAAATTAGTTGTGTGACTAAAAAATTCTCAAAATGGTGTCCACTTAACCACCTCATCTTAAACACTACCAAATCTGTTTCCATGAGATTCTACAACACAAGGAGCAATATTCCAGAACACATGCGACTCACTTGATATTGATGTTGTAAGTGTTGCAAAATTTTTGGGTACAGTTTTGGATGAACAACTTTCTTGGGATTTACATATTGATAGTATATGTTGTAAATTAAACAAAGCATATTTTGCAATAAAACAGATGAAGCAGTGTAGAAGCATGTCAAGTCTGCTGAGTATCTACTATGCAATGGTGTATTCACACATCTCTTACAATATAATGTCTTGGGGAAGTGCAAAAAACTTCACCAGGATCTTTGTATTACAGAAACGATTAGTTAGTGAGACTGATATTTGACATGAACTACTTGCAAGAGTTGTAGGCCAGTATTCATTAGAGAAAGGCTTCTGTCAGCTCCCTGCATCAACATATATAAATGTGTGAACTACGCCAGAAAAAATGAGTCACTGCTTGAAAAAACCTCATCATGTCATGAATATCCAACGCGTAACGGAAATTTATTAAGGGTGTCAAGACACAAAACCTCCAAATTTAAAGAATCACTACTATATAATGCAGTCAGCCTGTACAATGCAATGCTCTCAGCTATTACACAAATTAAAACAGACAAGTTATTCTATAGGAGCATTAAAAATCTGTTAACAAATGTTACTACAGTTGTAAGAATTCCTGGATGATTGTAACCGTTAAATGTCTCTTCATTGTGGGTCTGATACTTTTATGTCTGATATAGTTTATATTATATTGTTAATTGCAAAGAATAAGATGCATATGATATATTGTGGGTGTATTGTTTACTGTATGAATTATGACTTGTCATATATACAATTTTGTACACCATTGGTCAATAAAATTATCTTATCTTATTGGTACATTCTTCTTGAAAATATGTTCACAGTTTCAGCTGTTAAGCACGTTTAGTTTGTTGGTGAGAGGCATAAAATTTGAAGTTTTTGCATGATTGGCGATTTTTAGCTATAAAAAAATGGATCGATGAATTTGCATCAAATTTTGTGTAAGAAATGGGAGTAAGTGCTCAAAAACACTTTGAATGTTGACAGTGGCATACGGTAAGTCAGAGAAATGTTTACAAATGATGTAAGCTTTTCACAGAAGGTCGAAAAGATGTGAATAACGATGGTCACCCTGGATACCCCTGCATATCAGCAACGGAAGAAAATGCTGAGAAAGTGAACAAAATTGTTATGGACAATCGTTAAATCACTATTAGAGAAGTTGCTGAGTATGTCGGCATATTGGTTGGCTCATTCCATGCAATTTTTTCAGAAATTTTGGGCATGAAGTGTGTGGTAAGCGAAGTTCATTCAAAAATTGCTGAATTTTTATCAGAAAAACCGTTGCATGAGCACGTCAACAGCGATCCAGATTTGCTTGAAAGGGTCATAAATGGTAACGAATCATGGGTATATGGTTATGACATCAAAACCAAAGTCCAATCGTCCCAATGGAAGAGTCCAGGAGAGCCAAGACGAAAAAAGCACTCCAAGTTCGATCAAATGTCAAGACTTTGCTCACTATTCTCTTCGATTACCATGGCGTAGTGCAGCAGGAGTTCTTGCCACATGGTCGTACGGTCAATAAGGATCATTATCTTGAAGTTGTGTGCCGTTTGCGAAAAGCAATACGAAGAAAACGTCCGGTATTTTGGAAAAAAAAAATTCATGGCTTTTGTATCACAATAATGTGCCTGCTCACTCTTCATTGCATGTTCGTAAATTTTTGGCTAATAACAACACCGCAATCATGCTTCAGCCACCAGTTGGGAACAATAGCAGGAAAAACATCTTACTTTTCATTAGTGAAGTCTCATCTGAGGTACGGTATCGCTTTTTGGTGTTTATGTAGCAAGCAGCTGATTCAATCAGTGTTTGTTCTACAAAAAAGGGAGCCAAGCGTTTGGACCACTGTAGACCACTTTTCATAAAGAGTAGAATACTAACAATCTACTGTATCTTCATTCTAGAAACAGTATGTCTAATTCA
>WOGR01001668.1:0-19281 GCA_015342045.1 Leptinotarsa lineolata | reverse complement strand
ACAAATATAAACTATGAAGATGCATTTTATTCACACTTATTTCTATAAAAGTGGTAGGTTCAAGTAAATTTCATTAACATTTCTTTGTCTCAGATCATATTCACATCACTGCGGGTAACCGATCCTCAACAAAAGTAGAGACCCTCAAATGAAACAAAATGTATCGTTGACTTCTCCAAGAATATGTATACAACAAAGGATGAATATACTCGGCAAAAGGAGAAAAAAAATCGTGGACGTAACAAGCGCGCTACATATTCACGAAAGAAGTTCTGTAATGGTGCGGCCTCACGACATGTGATACGTACTTATACATAAAGTACGAGATAAACTGTCCTGGTAAGTTTCATTAAATGTCGCAGCGGAGCGCTCATTTCGTTCCCTAGATATAGTAGAGAACGGTGTTTATGATTACATTGCATGTGCAAAGTGCGGAGTATTTTTGGACCCCATTTAGTCCGCGTATAATTTTCCCAGATAGACGTCCATTAATGCGGCAGCGCTGAAGTTTGTATGTAATAAGCTTTTTCGTAATTGAATCAAAGCATCAGATGAGAGTATGCACATAAGTTTCATGAAAACGCTGGAATATTATTTTCCCGTCCAGTTGTTTCCTCTGAACTATCTGACGAATATCGTGTTTCTGTAACTATAGTCCATTCGCTGAACACGTGAAGTGATCATGTGCACTTAGGGTATCTACAAAATCAACGTACAGATTTACCCCATACCATCAAAACTCAATGGCCGAGAGGTGAAATCCGTCGATTATCAATAACACCTGGGCCAAAAAGTCCCGGGCCTAATAAAAAAAACGCGTTTTTCTGTAATAAATTATCTTTATCCATTAATCATTTCAGCGCCGCTTTAACATTTCAATACCACTTTTGTAGAACGATTTATCTTTTGCCTCAAAATATGCCTCAGTTTCAGCAATAACCTCTTCATTCGAGCAAAATTTCTCATCGGTGAGCATTTTTTGAGGTCTGTGAACAGCCAGTGGACGCTGAGGGCCAAATCTGGCGAATACGGTGGATGTCGGAGCAATTCGAAGTTCAATTCATGTAGTTTTGCCATTGTTTTGATTGACTTGTGACACGGTGCGTTGTCTTGGTGAAACAATTGTTTTCTTTGCCATATGTGGTCGTTTCTTTGCAATTTTGGCCTTCAAACGCTCGAATAACGCTATATAATATTCAATGTTAATGGTATTTCCCTTTTCAAGATAGTCGATGAATATTACACCACGCACATCCCAAAGTACCGAGGTCATAACATTTCCAGCCGATTGTGTACTTTGGAAGAGGTTCACCAGTTGCTCTCCACTCAGATAGCGATCGTTTTGATTCCGGAGTATTAGTAATGGATCCATGTTTCATCCACTGTCACATATCGACGCAAAAACTCCGGTTCGTTATGTTCAAACATGGACAAACACTTCTCAGAATCATCAAGACGTTCTTATTTTTGGTCAACAGTGAGCTCGCGCTTCACCCACTTTGAACAGAGCTTTCTCATAGTCAAATGCTCATGCAATCTAAATCCAATACGTTCTCTTTATAAATTTACAGTGTCAGCTAACTTACGGAAATTCACTTTTCAATCAGTCAAAACGATTTTATGGATTTTTTATGTTTTCCGGTGTTACTGCTTCATTTGGATGTCCACTGCATTCTGCATCATCGGTGTCTCTACGACGACATTCAAAGTCAGCAAACCAACGTTCAATTATTGTTTCTGATGGAGCGGAGTCCCTATAACACTTTTCAAGTCATAACTTCGCTTCAACGGTATTTTTCTAACAAAAAGCAGTGTAAAATTGAAACACGAAATTATTTTTGATCCATCATTTTGGGAATGACGAAAGTAGTGTTACTCTTAGCACAGTAACTCACAAACTTATGAGTAGAATATCATGAAATTTCAACAACTTTCTTTTGTAGGTTAGAACTAATTGTAAAAGTGGTATATGCAATAAGACTAGCGCCATCTATGTGTTAGGCCCGAGATTTTTCAGCCCATGTAATACTTGACCGTGCAGGATACTTGCAGATCACGCTCTTTCACAACTTCATCTTTTCGGTGAACAGGTTGATCCGTTCGCCGAATAGTTGGACGCATGCAGAAAATTGATCAAAGCCGAATTAGAAATGTCACCTTTCGAAAATATATTTAAATTTGATAATTTTTAAAAGTATTTTCACGTTTTTTTTTAAAAAATAACGAAGGGTATACGTATAACTGAAATGAAAAAAAGCATCGTTATCATAAAAATAATAATTTGCAATGTATATGTCTTCAATCATGCATTAGTATTTATTTACCACCTTGTACAATTTACTGCTTTCTATAGGAGATACATCAAATAACATGAAAGTATTAATTCATCAAATTGTGAAGGTATAGATTCTTGAATTTTTATTTTCCACTAAAAATTTTAATTTTTTTTTTATCAATTTTTTCCTCAGTACTTATTTACTGCACAATTATCCCCTGGCAGTGCATGAATTAAATAAAATGGCAATATCACATATCACAAAAATTAACTTACTATTTGCAGCTATGATTATATATGAAAATAAAAATTTTATCAAGGGTCAGCCGCTTTTATTTTTTGTCGGACTGGCAAGATGGTTCACTATTTTTGATGGACAATGCTATATTTGGTCCAAAAACGTTCCAATCTATCTCTAGTGATTTTTCTTCAAAATTGTGTAATCACAAAATTCAACCTAGCATTAATGATATGCTAACGATAGATTGTCGAACTAAATGGATGAAGCTGAAAAT
This sequence comes from Leptinotarsa lineolata, assembly GCA_015342045.1. NCBI lineage: Eukaryota > Metazoa > Arthropoda > Insecta > Coleoptera > Chrysomelidae > Leptinotarsa > Leptinotarsa lineolata. Next base: position 16,491 of record WOGR01001668.1, on the reverse strand, counting down.
TTGTCGTCTTTTTAAGGCAATGAGCAATTTCAATTTAAAATTAGGTGTTTTGCAATAAAAAACGGTACCACACTACAGTGACACTACTATCGTACCCTCTTTTATTCAGACAAAACAATTGTCTTTTTTTTGAATCCATTGAAAATTTTCTTTTGACTCGCAATATTCCTTTTGTAATGAATAATTCGAGCATTGTAATGAAAAATCGCGAAAGTGCCTATTTCGCACTTTCATGGTGTGGTAAACTCATGGTAGAGTAAAGTCTCTAAGACCAAGACCCAGAGGCGGCTGTACTGGAGACTATAAGAGAAAATGTACCATTATGAATGTTACTGAATTTTAAATAATAACTTTTCCTTCTAACGTTGTTATATTGAACATTTATTTCGGAATTTTTCAAGATTTCATCTTGAATTTGATTCACAAGATCTGTTCAGTCTTTTATCGAGGAGACAATAGAGTTAGTTTAATGGTTCTAGTTAATTTGAAGTAAATATTTACTTTTTCACGCTAAATTTTCCTTCAATCGTAATTAATGTTTCAGGAATCTTGTTTGAGAAAGAGCTTGATTTATATGTATACACCCCGGCATCAAAGCTTCGAGCGAGTCAAAAAGGCCAAGCTCCTTATCTTTTTCATAAGAACAGTAAATTTTCAAATTACTCATTTTATCATTTTTCAGAAGAGGACATGATTTAATGAAGAAGGATAAAGTTATGCGTCAGAAATTTCACTAAGCACAAACTTTCATTCTCCTGACTTTTGTTGAGATTTCTGACATAATTTGTATACGTCAGGAAGTCATTCAATGTGCAATTTCAAGTATTATCATTTTTCTCAATAAATGAGTGATATTTGGTATCATTATACGAAATATCACAATATGAGGAAAGAATGGGATTTTTGATAGTTATATAATCAATTAAGATAACACAATATATTATTGCATTGGAGAAAACATTTGTATATTTATTGATATCGAACTTTTTCTTGAATGTACTACATTGGCCTTTTTAAAAATTATTCGCTCCATAATTTTCTGTAGACATTTTCTAGTTTTGTTTTCGAAATACTTGTGGTATTATAAAACCGCAGAAATGAAGAAAAGTAACTTTGAGATACATAAAAAATTCACTGAAGGTAGAGTTCAGAGAAAATGCATTTATTTTTTCGTAGCGTATTCTTTGAGATATTTTTTTATTTTGCCAATGTCAATCGCATCACGATCCTAACATAAATTCTGTTTATTTATTCACCTCAACACCACTTAGCCGATTGCTGAGGAAATAGTAAAACGAACAAACAATCGATATCCTGGTTACTGAGTAATGAAAAAAATTTGTTAAATATCATCGAGAAGCTATGACAATAAAAACTACCACAATCCTATCATTTTGATGAAATGTCTAATCTCTTCGTCATTAAAATAGTCTCTGATCGATTAAATCACCCATGATAAGTGACCAGAATTATATAGAGACTCACATTGATGTAGTTCCACAGATATTCATCTATCCCATTACACATAATACAGCTTTTCACTTCAATATTACCATAAAAAGCACTTTCTATTTAGGTATCGGATTAGCTTCCACATTACTTTCCGATATCTTTAAGATTGCAATTCAGCCAATCGGCGACGACCATGAAAAAATAACAAACTTCTTTTTTATCCGAATATGAAATGTCATTTTAAGTCCAATATGAAAGCGAATATCTTGCCGCTTTATCTTCTACGAAGTTAAACTTTGTTGAAAACTCATTTCATAGTAATTTCCCAATATACCAGAACTATATTTTCTTGAATGTTCAGCCTAAGTTGAATTTGCATATAAACCGAAGCGAATACAGTTACGGCCAGTGGTGGGTGCAAGATTTTTCTGGTAACAAGATTTAAAATTACACGGAGCGGTTCACTGATGTTTGAACTAACATATGATGTTTTTTTAATTTTAAATATAAGTATTTGACTTTTAGTTATGAATCGTAGTTGGCCAGTTTATACAAAAAAGTGTACCATCTTAGAATAATTTTCAAATGTTTCTTTTTTGGGACTTTTTGAATACGATAGATGTGGTTTTGTTTTGAATCAATCATTATAAATGAGCGTTTCTAACCCATATGGTAATAATGTATTACGATATCAAATATACAAATTACTCTTAGCGTACGCTAATTTTAAGATTGACAATTCATGTGAATTTATCGAAAAGGAGTATAGGTATATACGAATTCAATAAGAGGATCACCCTCAACTTTCCTCAACCACACGCATTTATTGATAAAGAATCCAATCAGCTCTATATATTCTTTAGGTTTAGGTCATCATAAAATATTGAATGGATATGAAATTCATTCTTCTTTGAATGTGATGATTTGAGAAGCGAATGACAAACCAACAGAACAAAGAAAGAACTCTTTAAGCTGCAAAGCAATGAAAACATTTGTTATGGGGATAAAAAACTGTCTCAAAATAAACTGTTACTTAAATATGTCATCGTTTTTTTGAAAAGTCGGATTTTTACCAGGAGAGTATTATTTCGTGAAATAATTTATTTAACTACTATGTTTTAATGATAACCACTTGTTTCAACCTCGATATCCATTCAATAGATCTTTACACATGCGTCATAACAAATGAGTCGGCAAAGTAACCCCAAGTTAAGATTTTGAGTCAACCCATCATTAATTATTCGGTAAATACTTCTTAGTTTCTCTCACACCGTATATGGAATATACTGGAATATTTACCGGAATATACAGGTTGAAATTTATAATTACGACATGAAATGAGAAATGTCGGATTATCAGTTACGAAAATAACTATGTTGTAGCATAAAATGTTGCAAATCGTAGAAACTTGATAATAATCAACATGTCACTGCGATAGTAATAGGTCATCAATTGTTTTGAAAATCTAAGAAATTGCTACGTTTGTATAGCTTCGATGTACCAAGTGCAAATTTTATCATCCAAATAACGCAAACGTTAACTGTTTTGTCTTCTTTTCTCCATTGTATTACACATATGTTTCAACATATGTGTAATTGATTGACCAATTTGATTGAAAAGCAGTTATTGTCACTCAACTATGTTGGTTAGACATATAGCTATGCGGACTATTCAGTGAGAAACACTGTAAAATTTATTACATTATTTTACATATAATCAGCTCACGCCAGCTCATAAAATTATTGCAAATTCATAAGTTTCTACACCCTATCTTACTCGCTAATAATGTAGCTTTCTATAGGTGGAAACATATTTTTGTGTGGCAAATAATGATATGATAATTCATTTGATTCTGATTTCTCTGATTCCTTGGCAGTGTAAAATAAGTCTCTGAATGTTATACTCTTGAATTGGATACGCCCATGCCGAGATCGATACCCCAAGAATCCATTCCGACCATAATGTCTTATTTGCTTGTTTATCTGTCGTAAAACATAAGTTTTAGGTTAACGCGAGAGATAGTTGAGCGTAACCTAATGATCGCTAATTATCCCGAAACCGAGGACGGGACGATGCGATGTCGCGAAATTAGTTTCGTTCTAATCCGAAGTAGTTTACATCAAAATTGCAGATTAAACGAGTACATAACACGTGAGTTGTGCGAAAAAAAGATGACATTATAAGACGAAGGCGATGAGAACTTTCCCAACGGGAAACTCGAAAGCGACATTTTATATCTAATAATGCTCCGTACCAGAATGTCGGGTTCAACAATTCCTGATGAGTCATCGTGAAACTAAAAATACTTTTTTAAGCATAGTCTTTTTCAGTTTATGTATTCCTTCTCTTTTCATTTTTGATTGTATTTTCTATCCCATTTCAGTGGATCTATTCGACCCTCCACCGCAAACCACGGGGTTTAATGTTGCTCACTCCAAATTTAAACAATGGCCTGTGACTAGGCCTGTTACACAATGTAGGTTATCCCTTATGTAGTCCTATAATTGTTTGGTAGTATACTTCGATAAATGTATTGATTCCTTCAGAAGTCTGAAACTCTTCTTGAAGTCCAGGTATTCAGTGCATGATTGATGGTAAAGGATAAATAGATGATAGATTCTAGTCTGATGTAAAGAAGTCAGCGGCTTTATTCCCTTCCAGACCAATAGAGCTAGGAATCCATACTAAATATTATTTAAGTGTTCCTATTGAGGAATGACTTTTTAGCAGTTCACTACCAACTTGGACATTGCTCAGTAGGAGCTTAGTGCTTCCGATCCATTTGGCTATCCGAAAATATTTCTGTAGATTCCGCCTGCTATCTGCTCTTGGTATTTCCTCCTTCTGAAGGATCCAGCCCTCTTTACTCGGAATTGGTATTGTATAAGGCAGGTCGTAATAGACTGTTGAATACATAAGGTCGGAGGTCTTTCCGTGCTGTAACTTTCGGTGTCAGTTAGTAGCCTGCTGCGCTCCGTCTGTTTTTGATAATATGTACAATAAATATTGCATGTTATCCTTCTCGTTTCTCTCTCTCCAAAAAGATGTAAAAAGGAGGAAGATCCAGAATGATTTTCATAACCGCAGTCAGTGTGTTGCAGTAAGCACCAGAAATAGTCGAGTATAACTATCTTCTTACACTAGATAGCTTCACCTGATTTTTTTTTGAATTTTCTACAAAACCTTCGATATGTCCATAAGGATAGTCTGGATTTTTGTTTTTATCGAGTATAATACCTGGAGATTTCAATTCCGCTTGAAATGGATTCCTCTTTGTGGTAAAGAAGATTATCACAGTTTTTTCTGGGATTTACAGACATCTGCTCCTTGTTACACCAACAACTATGGACATCGTCCTCAAATTTTACCATATCTACTTTTTAGGCGACATCAATATTGTTAGCAAATCAGTAGATTGTGATTTTCAAATATGAAAATATCAATTTTTGCCTACGATGAACTTTTATAGGCATACGTTTCCTCGAATTTTAGTAATACATTTGAAGAAATTTTTCCAATACATATATTGTATAGTTTAGGTTTGAAATAAAATGTATTTTTGTGTATGACACTTTCTAAATTTGGGTATTCTGATAGATAGATTTTCAACAGATCTTGTATATTTTTCAGCCAGATTTTTTTCGTAGTCTTGTTCTTATTTGAACTTCCACTGAAGATATTGATAGGAATATAAACCCCTGACATTCAAAATCTTTATATAGTTGATGTATTGAGAATAACCTAGGTTTCTTCAATTTTCATTAAAGTGTTCTGTGTTGTTTGAAGTCGATTAATTGTTCTATTTTACTTTCCACCCCAAGCATTTATACAATATCTGATGACAGATTCCGCTCGAGATTTATATAATATGAAAAAATTTATTTTATCCAAGATATCTCGTAACTGATAGAATTTTTTAATTAACATTATGAGTATTTTCACTACGTAATCAGAATGAGTGTCCCATCTCAGATGCTGATCTACCATAATACCTAGATATTTTATATTCGTCAACCTTTCTGTCAATGGATAATACCAATTTTGTGTTTCACACCCTGTTTGATGTATACTCAAAGTATTTTTTCCGGCTGATCATTTTGTAGAGAAGTGAAAGGTAGAAATTTTGTTTTATTAATATTCAGACTTAGAAGATTATAATTCAACCATAGCCTTACATCGCTTAGTACCTTCTGTGAATCCTTGTATACATTTACCCATGAGTCCCTTGTAATAACAATAGCCGTGTCATCTGCATATGATATGAGATGCCCTTTGAAGTTTTGTATTGTACTTACTGTTTATAAAAATAAGAAACGGAATTGTACCTAGTACTGTTCCTTGGGAAACTCCTATTTTGACTTCTGTGTAACTACTGAATTGGTTAATGATTTTTATTTTTTGTACTCTATTAGTTAAATAGTCTTCTAGTGAAAGTAGAGTTGGCCCCCGTATGTGTAAAATTTATTCAGAAGCTTGGCATGTGCTACGGTATCGAAAGCTTTGGCAAAGTCCAAGAAAATCGTCAAACATTTTTGAGAGCTATCCATCGCCAATACGATTTTTTCAAGCAGATCTGATACAGCACTTTCAGTATTAGAGTTTGCCATAAAACCTAATTGATTTTGTGATATTACAGGATTTTCACTAAAGAAATTCATTAATCTTTTTTAACTGTAAATTGAGTGTAATCATTATTATATGGTAACTTGAAGTTGCGAATATTTTTTAGTGTGTAGCAGTGGTCTCGGTAGTGTAGACGTTAGAACATCCGCTTTTCAAGCGGAAGACCGGGGTTCGATTCCCCGCCGGGCCACCGTGCTGGGTAATCGCACGTTGAAAGTTAAGGCCTCGTTAATCCATTGCTCGCACAAGTTTCGACTTCTGAGGGTTGACGTTCGTCAGCTAGTTAACGGAACAAACAATTTCATGCAAAAACACTTTTTGAAGACTGACACGAATTCAGTCAAAATATGCTATTTCTGAATTTTTAGTTTTAATTGATAACAATAGCTATTATCAATTGTTTATGTTATTATCACTCCAGTTTAAAACAAAAACCAATTCCATGTTGCCGAATTTAAATGTGTGACTAAATAGCGTGGGAAAGTGCGTCGGTGGATATAACTCAACTAGGAATATTGATATTTTTGAACTTGAGATTTGAGTTACTCAGAAAATTATAAAAAAATATTGGGTAATATGACATACGCTACATGTAATTGTACCCCTTGAGAAGAGTATGTACAGAAAAATCAGTTGACGAAAGTGGAACGTTTCACCATAAATGACCAACGTTTACGAAAAAGAAATGAAAAAACTCTTATAAAAGCTCAGACCGCCCCTGAGTGCTGAAAAATGAAGTGGCAGCGAAAAATAATGAAATCAATAATGCCGTTTTCTCCATATAGACACCATAATACCGCTATTGCATCAGCCAGCTACTCAGCCTTTTCTTGATTATTTCCGCCGAGAGGTATCCTCACAACCAGCAGAGCAGAGATAAAAGATAAAGCGTCCGAGAGGAGACACATAAGCAGGCAATTTGCGAAGATGCTACCAGACGGCTCGTTCAGATTTCATTCGCAAACGTGTAGCAAGAGATGTGCTGAGTCATACGATGTCGGTGTGGAAATTCATGATCTGCGACTCTGTCATGGGGTGTTAGAATCATTAAGGAAATGCAGAAAAATGGTTGTTCCACTCGACTCTCCCAGATCCGATTTCCATAAGTTTGATATTAAAGCGTTAGCTGAGAAGTACTATTACTTTTTATAAAGCGACCGACATTAATTACGAATGCGCAAAAAAATTTTGTAATGAGAATGACAGTTGAAATTACTCCTTACAAAAAATGTTAGACCTCAAGTTACAATTATTGGGCCATTGTTGTTTTTCCTTTGATTAAATGATTTTCACAGCCACCATGATGCCAATAATTTCGAATTATTATAAAATATATTTACTTGCTGTTTGCAAACTTCTTACTTATTTTTAAATTTGGTGTAATAAATGGCAGTTACGAAAATATACTTATATTGAAATTTACAAAGAAGATAAACCAAAAAATTCTTTTAGTACCTCCAGTACCTTGAAGGTATAGAAATTGCAGATTTTTAGTGGGCCAGCAAATAGTCCTGAAACGCAAATCCCATAAAACATCTTTTGTGAAAAAATACAAGCAGCTGTAAACCAGCTGAATTATCGTTTTGTATGAATATAATTATATTGCCTTCAAATATTCAATAATATTCTTTGTATTGTGTAGCAAGGTTGCTTTTTATGTGTAAATGTTGAATAGAATACAATCATCAAATGAACCTCAACTTTTGCGGATGATTGAGAAGAATATATTGAAAGTTATGAAATTGAAAGTTTTCGAAGAATAAGTGAATGAGCTGAACTTGGAATTTTACATTGTTAATGCCTGGATATAGATCGACCATAAAATAATTGTCTATTCAGTTTCCATTGTCTACTTTCTAGGAAACACTCTTTTCGTAGTTCAAATAACTCATTATGAACGCGATTCCAACTAGGCCGATTGTTAAATATTACATGCTGAGCCGTCTATTGTCCCATATTATCCAACGATACAGGATCTATCAAATATTGATTGTTGTCTTTGTTCACTTGTTCACTCCCCTTTAAATATTAATTTTCACATATCACTATTGTTTGGGATATATACATGAAATTGGTGTTTGCTTATTCATTTGCGCAGTAGGTGATCGATAATTTGTTGGACGAAAGCGGCCAGTGTGTATTACCAGATACACGTATTCCAGGGTGGTCTCAGAAATACCCGGCCTGACCTAGAGATGGCGGTGGTCGTTTGAAAAATATCACTGTATCAGAAAGTACACGATCTATGAAGCATATGTTTCAAGTTTGGAGACCCTTCGTTGTTTAGTATTTGTTTGGCAGCCATCAATAGTGAACGTTTTAGGTGAATTTGTGAACATGAAGAAAATGTCAGCGATATGCGGCACAATACTTTTATTTAAAAGGCCTCAGCTCAACCAATATAGAAGCTGAATTGTGTTCTACTCTGGGTGAGTCTGCTTCTTCGTTAACAACAGAAAAATATTGAGTATAGCAGATTTTAAACGAGGCCGTGCGAGCTGCCAAGACGGGCATCGCAGTGGTCGACCAAATGAGGTGACGACTCCAGAAACGGTGAAGAAAATCCACAAAGCGGTACTGAATGATCGTCGACTGGAAGTGCGCAAGCTATCAGACTTAGTGGGCATTTCAAAAAGTGCGGTACATCGTATATTATCTGAAAATTTGGACTTGAGAAAGCTGTGTGTAAGATGGGTGCCGCGTTTGCTCACACTCGAGCAAACACATTGTCGTGAAGATGTTTCAATTGAGTGCTAAGCGACATTTCACAGCAACAAAGAAAAATTGTGCGTCGTTTCATAACCATGAATGAAACACGGGTCCATCACTTTTCCCCCGAGACAAAAGAATAATCAAAAGTGAAAACCGACTCCAAAGAAGACGAAGACAGTTTCATCTGCAGGCAAGGTCATGACATCGGTTTTTAGGGATGCCTGTGGGATAATTTTCATCGACTATCTTAAAAAAGTTAAAACTATCAACGGCGAGTAATATGCGAACTTATTGCAACGTTTCATTGAAGAAATCAAGAAAAATGGCTAAAAAAAGTGTTGTTTCGTCAAGACAATGCACCAGCTCATAAATCCATTATCGCAATGACCAAAATTAACGAACTGAAGTTTAAATTGCTACCTTATGCACCCTTATTGCCAGATTTAGCCCCCTCGGGTTATTTTCTGTTCCTAAAATTAAAAAATGGCTCAGTGGTCAAATATTTTTCAAAAATGAAGAAGTGATATCGGCAGTTAATGGATATTTTTAGGAGCAAGACATTCCTTATCATAAAAACGGCATCGAACTTGTTGAACGTCGCTAGGAAAAGTGTATAGAGCTGAAAGGAGATTATGTTGAAAAATGAGTGAATTTTTTTCCAAAATTTTTGTGTTTGCTTTGTGGGGCCGGCTACTTCTGGGACCACCTCGTACATGTTATACAGGTTTCGTCGTTTTCTTTGGTATGTTTTGATAATTAGAAATATCCCAAAAGATAACTCGATACAAACACTTTCATGATAATTATAAACATAACAATGGAAGTAGCTGAAAGTCGTCAGAATATATAATTTTTTTCCAATAGTACCTATGCTGTACAGAGGCTCCAACACTAATTTTATTATTAGCTAAATTTGACAAACATCTATTCGAATTGAATTGAATTGAGAATTTCATGAGATGGAATGAATTTTCATACTACTTTGCTGAAAATTTATATGCATATCTTAATTCTATAGTGGATTATCACATTTTGAAATTCAAATCCTATCAGAAACAGGGTGTATCTTGAATGGTGTCATCAATTGCAGGTGGTGATGACTTGTCATAAAAAAAGTTCATTTAAACGTGTGCCCTAACTTGCTTTGTTTCCCAGTAACGGGGCGTCAGAGTTTTATTAAAAATATTTTTTTTTCATTAATAGCTCACAATTATTATTGGCGATTTTGAAGATGAGTGTGTTTGTCATGAGTGATAAGACGCTCCTTTTTATAAAATAAAATTTGGAATTTTAATTCCATAGGCGTCGCGTTGAAATGAGTAGACTTCATCACATCAGAGTCAGTGGCGTAGAAATGAAGATTACGCATCATTTGGGTTCAAAAATGTATTTTTTATGTTCGTCGTCATTTGAACAAACTATGAAATGAAAATCTGTCTGGATAGTAGATGGAAGACATATTCGAACTGCTAGTTGATTTGCATTCTTTTCGGAGAACAGCAAATATAATAATGAAAAAATAATTAAATTAGATTCAGATTATTCAGAGTTGTGTTTACATTCAATTGATAGTATGTACTAATACTACTGTTTTTGTACACTACAACAATTTGATGATACGACTTATCACCTACTGTCAAAAAATTTCACGATACTAGTGAATACTTTGTTGTCGGATAGATCAGGAGTATATAAGTTGACTTGTGGCTCCTGCCCAAAACTGTATATTGGCCAAACAGGGGAAACATTTTCCCAAAGAATTGGAGAGCATAGAAGTAGTTTTGTAAATAGAAAGACCAATTCCACATTTGCAAACCATCTTTTAGCAGAAGGACGTGAGTTCAATCATGAATACGACGTGTTACATTTAGAAGGAAAAAGTTTGAAACTCAAACTTCTAGAATGTTTAGAAATCAATAGATTCAAGAATTCAGGTATTTTACTGAACGACCAATTAGAGTTAAATAACTTCCCGTTACTAAATATGTTTTCAAATGTGGAAACTGGTATTTGAGCTCAGGAAATTCATTATAAACTTAGGTACGTAAGAAATATTAAATAACCAGGTATATTTCAGGTACTTGGAAGGTAGGTACTTCAAATTGTAAAGTTATATAATGCATGGTTTATGTAGAATAAGTTAGTTAGGTAGTGAAGACACGCCAGAAGAAGCCATTGTATGACAAAACACGTATTGCATTTTTGTAAAACTGTTTAGTAAAAATCTCACAGTAAAAATCTCACTCTCATCGTTGATATTATCTTTGACTTCAATGAAAAAAAAAGAAGAAGAACATATAATCATCTTGAAAAAATCATGAATGTCGTACAAACAGTATCATTGTTAAATCATTTTTCACTTTACAAGTTAATGTCATTTTGGTTATAATGTCATAAGTTATATCAACCTTTCTGGATTTGACAGGTGATTAAATCGAACGTAAATAATTTGTCTCCCTCATTTTGATACATATTAAATTTTTATTTCGATTCGAAAATGTATAAAAAAAATTCAAAGAGAAGCTTCCATACAAATGCTTCGAAAACGAAAAAATTATTTTCTTCATTGTTTGATCCAGGTCATTCTGAGTAAGAAGCTTGCCGCGGATACAAAATAGGTAATCTTATGCGGAAAGATTTTGAATATGCTACAGAATAACCTAGATCAAACAATTGAGGAAATATTTTTTGAATTCAAGGCATAGGAGAAGCATTGGAAAAGCCACTGGAATTATTATTCGTAATATAATTTCATAAAAAGAAGCCCCTTGAACAACTTTTTAGTTATCAATAAAAAAACAATAATTTAAGTAAAACTATGACACTCCGTTACTTGGAAACTGAGCACGTTCATCACCACCTAAAATTAATAATATCATTTAAGATACACCCTGTATTTAATTATATTCAGAAAGTCCAAATGTTGAATCAATTCGTTCGCGTCGAATCTACTGCGTTTTTACGTATCTTTTGAATTTGAAAAAAATTGATAGTTCTCAGTAACAGTCGAATTCGTTTGTATTCGTTTGTATCAGTTTCAAAGAATAGCCTCGATTTTGATTGAAAAAATATTGACAATTTTGTTTCAAATCAGTAAACATTGCTGTCAATTGAACTACCGATTTCAACATCATACATCTTTGTTTAAATTTCACCTTAAAAACGTATTCCAAAGTTTTCACTCACCTCATCCTTTCCTTTCATCACACACATCTTGGCGTCGTGTTCGTTGGAATACCAAATCAATCTCTGTTGCTCATTCAGTTCAGCGAATGTTAGGTTGTACACCACGTTCCTGTAAGAAAGAATAATGAAAGTTAATGGTATATAAAAATCACGGTATCCAGAAATATAATGAAAATCACAATTGACCAGATTCATAACTATAATAATAATAATTCATTTATTTCCACGATATTCAGAGTACAAACAGAAAAAGTCACAATATAACCTGATTATGAATTAGGAATGAATACACAGAGTGAGAAATATTCATTCAACGAATATACAGGGTGTAACATAAATATGTTAAAATATTCAAGTGACGTATTCTTGTGTCCGGAAATGCTTCGTTTCGGAGATACAGGGTGTTGAAATTGAATTTTCAGTTCGTTTTTTGAAAATAACTTATTTGCACGAAATTTAGTAACCGGGGTTTTTGTGACATGGCAAATCATAATTTCGTATTAAATTTCATATAACATCTTGAGGGCGCTGCATACGCTGTAATTATTTATTTCAAATTGCCTAAAGTTTTCGACAGTAAACTTTTGGTACTTTCCATAAAAAACCTCAACAATGCTGGAAGTGATCGTTTTTGAGATATTTACAATTTTCTATATCGATACATATTACTTAGCTCCTAGGGGGCCAAGTGAAGTTACTGAGAACATTACAAAAACTAAGTATGGTGTGGTAGATCTCGTCAAAATAAACAAATTTTTCCTTTAAAATGTTTATCGAAAAATCATTTGTTTTCGAGATACAAGTTGTTGAAATTTTTCAAAACATGGTTGGTTTTTATCATAAGTTTTTTGCAGTGTCAGTTATTTTCATCAAACATGTATCAGGAATACGTCACTTGAATATCTTAACGAACTTGTTTTACACCCTGTACATTATTGTCAATTAAAAACAATTTTGAAGTACACTTAAACCTTATCAGCGTCAAAGTTCCCATTTCAAAAGGTGAATTTGTTATACTCTCAAGCCTAAGCGGTACCAGACTTGACACAAATGTCAAATTCAAAAAAAGGAACACGAAGGTTTTAACTTTGCCTTGTATTGAAACCATGTATGGATGAGTTCGAAATTTGGGTGTGCCTATTATTGAAAATATGTTCACAAGTGGTCTCGGTAGTGTAGAGGTTAGCACATCCGCCTTTCAAGCGGAAGACGGGGGTTCGATTCCCCGCCGGGCCACCATGCTGGGTAATCGCACGTTAAAAGGTAAGGCCTCGTTAATGCATTGTTCGCACAAGTTTCGACTTCTGAGGGTTGACGTTCGTTAGTTGGTTAACGGAACGAACTATATTCGAACTATATTCGAACTATAACTATACTCCAAAAATGAACAGACTACAAAGTGATATTTTTGTTTTGAAAATATTTCTGCCTGAGTTTCTAGTGATGACATTGGCTATGATACGAAGAACCCTTTTCTGAACAATAAAAACATTTGTTTCTTGAATCGATGCACACCATAAACAGATACCAAATCTCAGACGTGATTTGACTTGAGCGTGATAAACACCTGTATCATCTGAAACTGAGACAATACAGTTCTGAAGTTTCTAAATAAATAGCAAATTGACTTCAGATTTCCCACTATGAAATTACAACGGTTTTACCAGCTAAGATGTTAATAAAGACCACCAAACATGTGTTGTCTCGATATTCTTCACTAAGGTTGAATTCATTTTTATTTCAGGTTTACTGCATCTTTTCTGGTGATTATGAAATCGAATCAAATGCGTTTTGGAAATGTTTGAATACAAACAATGTGTGTCACACCATGTAGATATATTATTCAAATTTGTATTACATAACTTCAATAATTTCTCATCAGTGAATATTCTATTCGCAAAACAACACTTTATTGTGAGATTTTTCCTGAACAGTTTTACAAAAACGCAACACGTGTTTCGCCATACGATGGCTTCTTTTGGCGTGTCTTTATTCTACTGAATCTCTTTCTTTTTGTTAAATATGAGAATGACTGACTAGTTGCGAAAAGGCGCCTCCGACAAAAGAAAGATTCATCAGAAAAACCAATGGCTGAATAATGAACATCGGCACTTCATTTGGGCCCGCAGAGGTTTTGTTTTATAGTTTTCTATTCAACAAGGCGAGCATTTCTGTTTCAACAAATGGTTCTGAGAAGAGTGAATTATTGTTCATTTTATGATTTGTATTACATGAAATTGGCTGACTAATTTTATTGACAATTTGATGAGGAGCGTTAACGAAATTGAATTGAATGTATTTGCAACTGTTTGTGGGTCGTCGACTGAATTTCTGTTCTCAACTCAACTGATGTTTTTCATAGTTTTCTTGCTGCCATTCAATTCCGATATTATTTGCCTGATTGGTACAACAATTGTTTTGAATTTTCAACTAGTTATTTCATGATTTTTCTTAGCAATTTTGTAAGTACCATTTCAATTCAAATGAAATAATTTCAAACTGATACAGGCCTTTCAGTTCAGAATTAGATATTTTCACATCCCTAGTGACCTTTTTACGCAAGTTGTTCTTGCGTTTGAAAAATGTTTGGAAAGTACTGTCTTCTTTGGAATATTTATAAACATCTGTACACAATTCCAAACAGAAGTCCTGAATATCGTCGTTTCTGAAGCGTCATCGAAAGTGTACGCTTTCAGCTGACCCGTCTATTTGTCCAATTTCAGATTCAAACAAAATAGTGCGATAGTCCTCCGAACAAAAACTCTCAGAAGGTAAAAATTGTGCGAGCTAAGAATTACTGAGGTCTCAGCTTTTAACGTGCAATTCCTAGCACGAGTTGGACGATACGTACTGAAAATTGTTAATCCGATCGTTGGGCTCGAACCACCGTTCCACATAGCGGCCGATTGAATGAATAGAACGAACCACTCACATCAACCCAACCAACTACCATCCCACCAATAATAGTCGTGAAGGCGGACATGGACATTTTGCATGATTAGGAGTTGTTTTTGAATTTCTTTCGCTTATTTTTATTGTAACATTCCAGTTACCGTGAATGAATGTCATATAAATAAAAGGGACTTACTAAATACATATACCACCTATCGTTTCAATTTTTCATTCTTCATTTCGGTACCAAAGTATTGCAAATTTTTCAAGTAAAATTCATCGATCATTTCAAAATCGACTTATAGTAAGTTGTAGGGGTCAGCTTTAACAAAACTAGGCTCAACATTAATTTTGAAATTATTTTAACAAAAATACGAAGTTATGTGTGGAAACCATTGACATTAGAAAAAGCACATTGTCGCATACACTATAGAGGGCGCTGGCTGACTGGATGACAATATGGCTAATATACCAGTAATGTTGAATTTCTTATTTTTGGTGGGTGGCATAAATGCATAATTGATTTATTTTATTAGGGTTCATGAGCATTCGAAAACCATTCGAAAATACAGCTCGTTAAATTCTATTTAGAATCATATTTAGATATAACTTGTACTATATCAGTTATCAAGGCAAAAATTATTGTCCATTTTTATGCTTAGTTTGTGGATTCGAGCGATCTTGTTTTTGTATATTTATTTGTTTGCTGTCTTAATTTTTTTTCAAATGAATAAATAATTACACAAAATTTTAATTGATCGTTCATTTTCTCAGAAAAATGGAGTACCCATATCACAGTTTATTGGTTTATTCGGAATTGAAATTGTATGTAATATCGGATCCATTATGCTTGTTTTTGCAACATTGAGTTTCAACTTTTTCTTAGCTAACAGCTCACGAAGGAACAATTCATTTTTTCATCGAGTTTAGTTTGTGTGTGTTTCAAAAGTTTAGAGATATATTTGAATATCAATATGGTGCATTCTTGTTCTGATTTTAATTGTGCGGAGTGGCACTAAAAAAAGTAAGTGCATTGGTTTACAGGTGAGTTATTTCATATTATGAGTTCAGGTTCCCAAAGGATATAATAATGGGAAAAAATGGGTCATAGTATTTAAAAGAGAGAACTACAATTTTTCTACTCATCCAAGACTTTATAGAAATAATTCAAAGAGTGACTATAAATAAGAGGGGAACGAAAATATTGAATTTGATGACACAGTGTTTTATTTCAACTTCAAGTATTCTCCGCAAAAAGTATCATCTGGAGTTAATTCTGTTGCTGATGGTATGAAACAAAATAAATTAATATTTTTGCAAAAAAATCAAATGCTTTTCAATTTACTTCATTAAATTTTATCATATGCTGAATGGTATTACCTCAGAAGCTTTTGTTGGATCAGTTCGAGTACAATCAATTCTGTCTATACTTGACCTCATTCAATCTTCCTCTCAAGTTTTGGAAGATTCAACAGATTACCCAAGCGAGCGTATAACGCTTGAATTTAGTAGCAATATTAGAAAGAAGAATGTATGTAGGAATCTTTTTTTTATAATAAATTGCAGTTGTGCAGATTGAGGATTGTAGAATAAATTGAATATTTGAAATGATTCTTCAATCCAGTT